>MU380610.1:0-18066 GCA_022495085.1 Xylaria sp. FL1042
ACAAAAAAAAAAAAAAACCCCAAAAAAAAAAAAAAAATAAAAAAAAAAAAAAAAACCCCCAAAAAAAAAAAAACCAAAAAAAAAAAAAAAAAAGTCGCGCTAGTTAATTTTTTTTTTTCTTTTAAAAAATAGCTAGCAGATTTTTATATAAAAAATATACTTATATAATTATTAGCACTTTAAGCAAGCAAATATGCTAGCGCTAGTTTATAGCTTATTTAATAGCTTATTTATTTATTTTTTTAATTTTTTATATAAAAACTTTTTTTTTTTTTTTTTTTTTATATAATATTTTTATTTTTATTACTGCTGCTGCTAGCCTTTTATATATTTTTAATTATAATATACTTTATTAAAAAAGTTAACTAATTTTTATATATAGTTATTATATTAAAAATTTTACTTATGCTTATATTTTTTACTGCTGCTGCTGCTGCTGTTTTTATTTTATATAATATTTTTATTTTTATTTGCTTTTATTTTTTTGCGCAAAAATTTAATTAACTTTTATATAAAGCAAAATATATATATATTTATATATATATATACTTATATATATATATTTTTTTTTTACGCACGCATGCACGCATGTATGCCTTTTTTTACTTTTATTATATTTATTTTTTAATTTATAATTAATATATTATTTTATATAATAAACTATAGTTTTTAAAACTTTATTAAAATTATAATTAAAAAAAATATATTTTTATAAATTTAGCTTTATATTAACTATGCTATAGTTAAAGCTTAGCTTTAGGTTTTAGCTTATATAATAAATATTTATAGTTATTTCTTTTATATATATGCTAATATAAATAAAAAATAAAAAACGCAACGTTTTAAGCTAGCATACGCTTTAATATATAAATATTTATATGCTAGCTTATAATTTTAATAACTAGCTTATAAATCTTATATAATATAATAATTATTTTTACGCAATTTTAATTTATGCTTATAAAGCTTTAATATAAACTTGCTGCGCTAATAAATATAATAATATTTATAATAGTATTATTTTATTTTATAATTATTATATGCTTAATAGCGCTTTTAATAAAGTTTATTTTATATATATATATTAATTATATATAATTTACTACGCGTATTATATTAATAATTACCTGCTTATAAATATTTTATTTAAGTTGTTTTTTTTATTTAATAAATATAAAAATAAAAACAAAAATAAAAATATTAAAATAAAAAATAATAAAAACAAAAATAAAAACAAAAAAAAAAAAAAAATTTAATTAAGCTAAAGTTAAGCTTATTATATAAAAAAAAAAACTTGCGTTATTTTAAGTTTTAATAAAAAAAAAAAAAAAAAAAAAAAAAAAATAAGCGTTTATATAAAATTAATAAAATATAATTACAGCTTTGCTTTTTTTTACAACTTTTATTTTTTTAAATCTTATAATTATTTAATTTTATATAAATAATTATTTTTAAACTATTTAGCTTTTAATATTTTTTTTTTTTTTTTATATAATTTATTTTTAAAAATAATATTTTTAATTTATAAATATTTTTATTTATATAATAAACTTATTATATAAAATTAGCTGTTTAAATATTATAACTAAAAATTTTTTTATATAAGCGCCTGCTGCGTTATTTTTACTGCTAATTTATTATATTTTAAAAATCTTTTTATTTTTATACGCCTTATAAATTAATATAATATTAATTATAAGCCGCTTTTTTTAAGTTCTGCCTAGCTTTATTAAATATTTATATTATAATTTTAAGTCTAAGCAAATAACTATAAATACTAGCAGCAACTTTAACGCTTTTAAAATCTTTTATGCAGTAATATTTAAATATAATAGCTAAATTAAATCTAGCTATTATATTATATAACTTGCTAGCTAAAACTCTTTTTTTATAACTTATTTATTTTTAACTAAAGCTAAACTTTAATAAATAATATTATTATTACTTTAAATTATTTATAAACAAGCTATTTATATAAGTTTTAATAACTAGCTTTATTAAAAACTTTAGTTATAATATTATATTTTTATTTTTAATAAAAAATTTATTAACAAAAATAAATAGCTAGCTTTATATATATAAGTTAGCTTAAATAAAATATATTAAAGTTTTTAATTTAAATTATTAATTTATTAAACTAGTTAATTATATATTTATTTAGTTTTTTAATCTTTTTTATTATTAATTTTTTAATTTAAGCAGTAATTAAAAAGTTATATAAAGCTTTAAGCTAATATAATAAAATATTATACGCGTAGCGCTTATTAAGCAATAAACTTTTAAACAATATTATTAACATCGCTAATATTAGCAATATTAAAAATTAATTATATAAAGTTATTTTATTTATTTTTTTTATATAAACTAAATTTTATTATTATTTAACTATTAAATTCTTTTGCTATTAAACTTTAAAAAAAGGTTTTTAAAGCTAAAATCTTTATAAGCTTTATATAAAAGCCTGCTTTTTTTAATTTTTTTTATTTTTAGTAAATAAAAACTAAAAGTTATAAAATTAATAATATCGCCCGCTTAAAACATAATAATATTAAAAGCTTTACTGCTTTTATATATATTAAAAAAGCATAAGTTATATAAAAATATTTTTATTTAAAAGTTTTTTTTATAATATATTTAATATATTTTAAACTAATATAAGCTTAATTTTACTAAGCTATAAAACAGTTAATAATATAACTTTAAATAAAATTTCCACTTATTAAATATTTATATATAATTTTTTTTAAAAGCTTTATATAAACTATATAAGTTAGCTTATTAATATTAAATAAATTATATATAAGCTTATATAATATTTTTTATAATTTGCTTTATATATTAAAAAATTATATAATAAATAAACTTAGTACTAATAATAATTATTAGCTTATTTATTATATTATTAATAATTATATAAATATAATGTTTTTTTTTTTATTGCTATATTTTTAAACTATATATTTTAATTTTTTATATAACTTAGCTATTTTTTTTTTTAATCTTTTATATAAATCTTAACTTTAAAATCTTAGCTTATTTTATTATATATAGCTTAAAGTTATATACTATATAGCTTTTAATATTTTTTGCGTTATTAATTAATTAATTTTTATAACGTTTAGCTTTTTAAATAAAAAACTTAAAGCGTTAATTCCGCTATTTTTTTTAAATTTATATAGCTAGCTTATAATTATTTTTTTTTTAAACTATTTAATTAATAAGCTAGTATTTATATAAAAACAGCAGTATTTTTTATTATATACGTAAAAGCCTACTTTTTTTAATATATTATATAATACTTTTTTTAAGCAGCCGCGCTTTATAAGCCTGTTTACTTTTAAATAAGCGTTAAGCGTTTATATTATCTAGCTAGCTTTTTTGCTAAAATATCCGCGTTTTTGCGCTTTTTTTTTATTTTACGTGCGCTAAGATTTTATTAGTTTGTTTACTATATTAACAGTTATTATATAACCTCCGATCGCAACTATATAATATAAGCTTATTTAGCTTTTATTTTTTTACTAAGCTATACTTTTACTTTTAAATAATAAGTTTAATATATTATATATATTTAAGCTATTATAAATATTAATTACGCAGTTAATATTTACTTTAGCTTTTATTATATAAAATATTTTTATTATTAAATAAGCTGCTTTTATTTATATTATTATATTTAGCAATAGCGTTAATTTTTAATTTATTTTAAAATTTGCTTTAAATTTTAATAAAGCAAATTATAAAGCTGTTTAAGCCAGCTATATTATTTAATACCTAAGTTATTATTTAAAAAATAGTTTTATTATTTTATATAATAGCTAGTTTTTTTAAGCATAGTTTTATTTATATAATAAAAAAATACGCGTATATATACGCGTACTACTTTATTAATAGCTTAATAAGCCTTAACTAGCATTTTTATATATAATGCTTTTATAATTTACGCGCAGTATTAAAATTTATTTAATATAAAATTTATGCTTAAGCTATACGCAATTAAATTAAGCAGCTTTTAATATATATATATTTAATAGCAGCAAAAAATATTTTAAATATTTTGCGTATAAAAAGCAATCTTAAAAATATTATAGCTTAAAATAAAATATTTAAATTAATAATATAATAAAGCGTTTTTATTTTTTAAGCATATAAAATTTAAAACTATTTTATAATTAAATATGCTGTTTATTTTTAATTAAAAATTTAAATCTTTAAAAAATTAAATTAAATAATTAGTAGTAATAGCATACTTTTTATATTATATAAACAGTTTTTTTGCTTACGTTTAAATATTTTACGTTTTAAAATAATTAATATAATATTTTTATATAAGCGTGCTTAAAATATTAATATAAATATTTTAACTTTTTTTTTTTTTTAATAAAATCGCGCGCTTTTTTATATAAACTTAACTTAAATTAAAAAAAATATATTTTTATTTTTATATAACCGAAATTATTAATTTATTTAGTTATATAATAATACTTTTAATATTATTATAATAAGCGTTTATTTAGTTTAGTTTATATTGCTTAAAAAAAATAAAAATAATATATTAGCTTTTATATTATAAAATTATATATAGCTAACGCCTGTTTTAATTTTTGCTAAGCTAATTATATTTAAGCTTTTTATATTATTAAATTATATAGTAATTAATTTTTTAATTTAGTCGATTTTAATATTTAAATTTTTTTACGTAAAACTTTTAAATTATAGCTTATTTATAATTAAAACCTATATAGCTTTAATATTTTAAATAATATTTTAATAAATTAAGCTATATTAATTTTATAGCATAAATAAATCTAAAGCTTTAATATTATAAATTTTTTTATATAAAAAGTTATAATAATTTTAGTAATAAATAGCTTAGCTTATTATATAAAAAAAAAAAAAGCTTATTATAAGCTAATTTTTTTTTATAATAAATAGTTTATTATTTATATATATAAATAAAATATTGCTATTAATATTTAAAAGCTTTAAGCTATTTTGCGCGCTATTTATTTTTTTTTTTTTATTTGCTTTTATAGTTTAGTTTAATATAAAAGCTGCAAAAGCTTTATTTAAAAATCTTAAGCTTATACTTATTTCTGCAAAATAATAAGCTATCGTATAATTTTTATTTTTATTTTTATTTTTATTAAAATAATTAGCCGACTAATATTTTAGCTTCTTGTATATAAAGCACCTTTTTATATAAAACATTTTTTTAAATTAACTAAGCTATAGCTTTATCGCGTAAACTATTATATTATTATATTTATTTAAATTTTTATTAACCTTTATATAAGTCTTAATATTTTAAAAAAATTTTTATTTAAACTTTTTATATAAAAATTAAAAATATATCCTTAGTTTATAAAGTTTACTTTTAATTTTTGCTTTTATATAATAAAAATTATTTTTTTTTTTTACGCTTTAATATTATTTAAATAGCTGCGCAAAATTCTATAAATAAAGCTTTTAAAATTAACCTTTATATAATTATAGCTAGTTTAAACTTTTATATATTTAAACACGCTTATATAATAATAGTTATTAATTAATTTTTATTTTAATAATTAATTTTAAATGCTTTTTAAACAAGCTGTTGCTTATTTAGCATTTTTTTTAAAACGTTTAAAAATAATAAATTTAAATTCTTTTTTTATACGCAAAAAAAAATAGTTAATATTATTTAGTCTGCTTAATATAACAAATAATTTATATAAAAGTTAAAATAAATATTTAATGCTATATAAATTTTATTTTTTTTTTTTTATTTAGTTTAAAATAATATAAATAAAAAATATTTACGCTATTTATTAAAATTAATAAATAAATAATATAATATTAATCTTTTATAATATTTAAGTTTTAGCAAATAATAATAAAAATATAAGCTTTATTAAAAAGTATATTATATAGTTTATTTAAATAGCTTTAATTTTTTTGCTAGACTTTTTAAAAAATTATATAGTTTTATATATTTATAACTTTGTTAAAAATCTAGCATATTAAAGGTAAATTTTTTACTAAAAAAATTATATAAGCAAAAGTTATAATTTTTGCGTTATATACGCAAAAATATTTGCTTTTTAACTTAGTAGCTAATTTTTAAAATTATATATTATATAAAAAAAAAAAAAAAGTTTGCTATTATATAGTTAATATTATATTTTTAGCTAATAAATTTTTATATAATCTTTTTAAATTAAAAGCTTAATATTTATATAGCCTGCTTAAATTTAAAGCTTAAAGTTTATATTATTTTTTTATATTAAATATTAAAGCTTTATATAGCTTTTTTAAATTAAAAGCTTAAAGTTTATATAATTTTTTTAAGCTAAAAACTTAAAGCTATTTATATAGCTTTTATATTAATAGTTTTAAAATAAAAGTTTATAAATAAAAACAGTTTTAATATTTTTTTATTTTTTATATTATATAAAGCTAATATTAAAGCTAAAGCTATAGCTTAGCTTTAATATCTTTTTTATATAAAGGTTTTAAGGCATTTTAATAACTTTATTTAAAGCTATATGCTTTATTTTTTAATAGCAGTTTATTTAAATATTAAAATTAAAATATTATTTAAGCAAGTAATAAATAATAAAAAAGCTTTGCTATTAATTATATAAATTATTAGTTTTATTTTTAGCTGTTAAAATATTTTATATAGCAGGTTTTAAAAATGTTTTATAAATTATTTAAAATAATTAAGCAATTAAACTTTCTTATATAAAAAATTTTTAAAGTTTTACAAAAAATAAAATTTTTAATTAAGCAGCTTAAATATTTTATATAAAAAATATTTAAAAGCTTTATTTTTATTACTTTTTATATGCTTAACTAAAATTTTAACTATTAAAAATATATAATAAATATACTTTTTGTTTTTTTTATATAAATATTTTTATATTTTATTAAATAAAAACATTTATTATTTTCGCACTTTTAAATAAAAAAACTTTTATAAAAAACTTTTTTATTTATTTATTAAAATATATTTTAAATATATAAATAAAATTTAACCTTTATAATTATATATTTTAATTAATATATATAAAATATTATTTAAAATAATTAATAAGCTTTTTTATAATTGCTTTTTTTTTAAAATATTTAATTTTAATTAGCTTTTATATAATATATATTTTTTAAATTTTAAAAAAAATCTAGCTGCTTTATATAAAGTTTTAAGCTATTAACTTATTATTACTTTTATTTGCTTTGCTTTTATTTTTTATTTAAAATAACGCTTTTTAAAAATAATTATATGTTTAAAAAGCTTTTAATAATATTAATTAAAGCAGTAGCTTTTAAAATATTTATATAACTAATAAAAAAAATAATATATTAAGCTGCGATTATATAGTTTAAGCTTATAATTAAATATTTAGCTTTTATAGCTGCTTTTTTTTATTTTTTTTTGTTTTTTTTTTATTTAAAGTTAATAGTTTATAATTTCTTTTTTAGCTTGCTATTATTAAAAAAAAAATTAAATATAAGCTAAAAAATTTGCTTATAATTTTATTTTAGTTTATTATATAATAAATTAAGCTTTAAGTTTAGTTATTTATATAAGCTATAGCTAAAAGCTAAGCTTTATATATTTAATTAAAATATTAATTTTTTTTTTTAAAAAATTTTGTTTTTACTGCTTATATAAAAGTTTAACTTTAAAATTAACTACGCAAACTAATATATAAAGCTAAAATTTAAGCTTTATATAATAATTAAAAGTCTAATCTTTTTATTTAAAACTATTTATATAAAAATCTAAGGTTAATATTTAAAAATTAAGCTTTATTATTTTTTTTACTAATTTATTATTATATTAATAACAACTACTAATTAATATAAAATAAATTATTTATATATATAAAAAATAAAGCAAAATATAATAAGCAAACTAAAATAAATATATTAATAAATAAATAATAATATATTTTTAATTTTATTTTTTAATATTTTTTTATTTAAAATATATATAAGTTAGCCAAGTTTAGCTAAAATATAATTATATATATAAAACTTATAATTATATAATTTACTAAAGCTATATAATAAGCTATATAACGCATAGCTTATATATAGCTTATATATAGCTTAATTTTATAAATAATAAATTAAAATTAATAGCTTATAAGTTATTACTACTTATTTATATATATAATTATATTTTAATATAAGCAGTAAATATATATATAATAGCTTATTTTAAGCTTTATAAGTTTTTTTTTTTTTTTTTTTTTTTTTAACTAAATAAACTTTAATAATTAACTTTAATAATAAACTTGCTTAATATTCTTTTATTAACTAATATATTTTACTAGTTTTATTAAATATTTTATAATATATTATAGCTTAATATTAAAACATGTTTTGCTTTTTTTAATAAATTTTTTTTTTATTATATATTTAATTTATTTTTTATAGCACGCTATAGCTTAATATTAATTTTAAAAAAAAAAAAAAAAAGCTGCTAGCTATTTTATTAAATATATTATATTATAATTACAAGCAAATAATATTAAATAAACTTATGCAAAATAATTAATTAAAAGATTATAATATAATATATTTTAATAAAATAAAACAAATTATTTTTTTAAACTAAGCTTTTTATAATAAATACGCTAAAATATAAAAATGCTTAAAAAAAAGGCCGGATTTATAAATATTTTAGCTATATAAAAATAAAAGCAAAGTTTTAAGCAAATAATGTTTAAAACTACGATTTAATAGCGCAGTTAATATTTTATAAATAATATAGCACGTTGCTGCTTATTTTTATTTTTTAGCTTAGCTTGCTATTGCTATACTATAATAATATAAAGGCCTGTTATTATAACCTGCGTTAAGCTAAGTTGCTATAGCTTATGTTTTATTTTAGTATAGCTTTATTGTTTTTTTTTTTTTTTTTTTTTTTTTTTCTCTTTTTTTTATTTAACTTATTAAAAATAAATAAACTATATTAAAAAGTTATTTTATATATTATCTTAAATATTAAAAAAGCATAAAATCTTGTTTATATAATTATATTTATATATATAGTTAATTATATAGTTATATATAAATAAAATCTTTTTTTTTTTTTTTTTTTTTTTTTTTTTTTTTAATTAAAAAATAATTAACAAAACAAAATATAACGCTTATATACCTATTATTTTACTATAGCTAAAAGCTACTTTTAGCTTTTTATTTTTTAGCTAATATTATTTAGCTAGCGCTTAATTATTATAGCTAGGTTATTTTTTGCTAAGTTTACTTTTTTTTTTGCTTAAGCGCTTGCTTTTTTAGTTTAAGTTTTAGCTTTTTTTTTTTTTTTTCTAGCCGCTTATAGCTATATTTTAATTTTAATAATAGCTCTGCTGCTAAAATATAAGCTAATAAATAAAATCTTTAGCTTAAGCTTAAGCTGTTATTTTATTAATATACCTTTAAAAGTTTTTATTTTGCGCTTTTTTTTTTTTTTTTTTTTTTTTTCTTTTTTTTTAAAAAAAAACTATTTATATAAATATTATACTACCGTTAAAAAAATAAAATCTGTTTATTTTTCTATAGTACGGTTTTATATTATGCTATGCTATATTTTATTGCTTAGTTTTTATATATTTTTTATATAGTTTGTAAATAGCCTGCAGTTTTATTTTATGCTAAAGTTAGCTATTAAAAACGCTGTTAAAATATATACTTAAAAAAGTTAAAGCAAGGCAAAAAAAAAGGCTTTTTTTAAAATATTCTAGCTTTTAAAGCAATAAATTAAATAAATTACTTAGCTTTACGATAAAAAAGTAAGCTTATAGCTATTATTACCTGCTTTATTTACGTTAATATTATTATAATATAAGTTTATAACTAAAATAAAAATAAAATATTAGTTTTACTTTTTAATATATTAAAATATAAGGCATTTATAAAATTATATTAAAATTTTAATAATAAAATATAAGTTAAATATTTAATAAGCTTTTTTTTTTTTAACTAAGTATATATTAATATTTATTATACTAGTTTTTAAATAAATAATAAAAGCTTAAGTTAATATTATTAATATTATTTATAAAGTCTTATTTATATAAAAAAAATAAAATCTTTATTATATTTTTAAATAGCTTAAAAAACTTTTAAGCTATAATTATTAAAATATAATAAAAACTTTTTTAATAAATAAGTTTATAATAATAAATTATATAAATATTATTATATAAGTTAATATTTTAACGGTTATAATAAAATATAAAGCAAGGCTAAGCTATTTAAAAGTTTAAGTTATTATATAACTAAATAAAAAAAAAAGCAAATATATTAACTAATTTAATAAAAGAAATTATTTTAAGCTAAATAAATAAAATAAGTTATAAGGTTTATTTATATAGTATACTTATAACTATTTATTTTAAAATAACAAGCTTTATAATAAAGCTTTTTCTTTTAAACTATTTTTATATATAATTTTATTATATATAATATAATTAATGCCTTTATTTTAATAAAAAGTAGGTATAAAATAAGTTTTATTAAAATATTGCTTATTTATTATATAAAAAGTAAAAAAAATAGCGTGTTTACTAAAGCTAAATATTTAATAGTTTTAAAATAACCTTTGTTTATATATTATAATAGGTAATATATATTACGTAGGTAGTAAGTAGGTAAATAAATAGGTAAATAAGTAGCGTGCGCGCGCTATTTTTAATAAGGTGGCACTTAACAGGGTAACCTTTAACAAAGTAGGCCTTAATAAGGTAGGCCTTAGCAAAATAACATATATATTTTACTAGACTAGTAAAGCTAAAGCATTACTTTATACCTTATATCTTATTAATTAATAATATATATACTTTTATAATACTCTTAATTAATTAATTAATTTTAACACGCTTTTTTAATTAATATATTAAATATTATATAAAAGATTTAGCTTATAACTTTTTTAAACTTTTTAAAAATAGCTAAAATATATGTTTTATAAGTTATAATTTTAGTTTTTTTATATAAATCTTTTTTTAAAAATATATAACCTATATAAAAGTTCTTTAAGCTATATTTTAAACTTAAATAAGGTTAATAAGTATATAAAATAAGTAGCGCTTAATTTTTTATAAAATATATATAAAAAACCCTAAGCTATTAAAGCTTTTACTTTTAATAAATCTTAGTAAATTATAGCGCTATAACCGTATTATTTTTAACTATAATAAAAACTAAACTTTTAAAATATATTTTTATTAAAAATAGCTATAATAATTTAATAACTATTAAATATAATATATTAAGCATATTTATTTACTATAAAATAAATATTAAGGTATTAAAAGGCAATTAATAAAATAAGTAGCAAGTTATTTTAATAACATGCTTATATAAAATATTAGCAATTTTTTTTAAGCAGATATAAAAACTTGTAATAAAAAGTAAAGTGCTTACCTTTACTTACTACTACTTATTATAATATATATATTAGTTATAAATAATAATTATTTTATTTCGCGCAAAAAAGTATAATATTAATAATAGCATAGCAGGTTATTAAACTAAATAAAAATAACTATATATATATTAAATAATTTGTCCGTTATTATTATAATAACTAAGATTTTTACGCTAGGTAATTTAATAGCAGCGCTTTAAAAAAACTTTAGTAATATTTTTAGCAATAATAACTAAACTTAAATAAGCTTTATTATTTGTTTTAAATAATTATAATAGCATAATTTATTATAACTATTTAAAGTTAAAATAATATAAACCACTTTAAGCAATAAAAAAATTTAAACTATTAAAAAATATATATAAACTTTTTAAACTAAAAAAGTTTAATATATTATACTTATATATAATAAATTATAATAAAATATATAATAAAAAGCTATTATTTAATTAAGCAGATATAATAAATATTTTAACCACCAGCTAATAAAATATTATATTATTATTTTTTCTAGGCTTTTTAAAAAAATTACTAATAAAATTTATAATAAAGCTATAATAAGAAAATAAACAAATTTTAAATAATAGCAGAAAATATTAATATTACTTAGTTTAAAACTAATTATTTTTATAGTAATAGCAAAGCTTAAAAATCTTATAATTTACTTAGATCTTTTTTTTATTTTATATTATTAAAAGAAAATAGCGCTTGTTTACTTTTTTAAAATATTATTTATTACTGCTTATATATTAAATCTTTTTAACTTTTTTAAAAGCTGTTAAAAATAATCGCAAAACATTATTTCTAGCAGTTAAATATTTAAATAAAACTTTAAAATTAATATTTTTCTAAAACCTTTTAAAAACTAAAATATTATTAAAAAAATCTTTTTAATTTTAACAGCTTAATCTTTAGCCGATTAATATAATAAACTATTATAATAACTACTAATAATATTATAAAAAAAACCTATATTTTATATAAAGCAAATACTTATATTATTATAGCTATTAGTTTATTAAAAGTTCTTGTCTAAGCTTTTGCTAATAAATATTATAATTAGCTTTTTAGCTCTACGCTTTATATTATTTTATTATTTTTAAAATATTTAATAAACTATATTTTAAATATAAGCTTTTTTATTAATAAAGGTTATAAGCAGTAAAATCTTATAAATTTTATAAAGTCTTATAAAATAGCTTTTTCTTGTTTTATAAAGCTTGTTTTTTTAAAACACTTAAATTTTTAAATTTGGCCGCCACCTTTAAAAAATATTATCGCTATAATATATAAAAAATAAATCTAAAAATAGCTAAATTATAACATGTATAACGCTTTTATTTTTTTATATAAGTCGCTACCTATAAAAAAGTTTAATATTTATATATAAGTTTTTTTTTTTTTTTTTTACTTTTTTTTTTTTAAAAAAAAAAAAAAAAAGCAGAGCGCAAAACGCAAAAGTTTTTTAAATAGCAAGGGTAAACAATAAAAAAAACTATATTATAATAAAAATAAAATTTATTATATATTATAAAAAAAGCTATTAGCGCCCGCCTTTTAATTAATATTATTAAGTATTAATTATTTATTTTAAAAAAAATAGCTTTTGCAGCCTTTAATACTTTTTTTAATATTATTAAAAGTTTAATTTTATTAAAAAAAATGCAGCAGCATAATAATATATAAAGTCTTTTATAATAGCAACGGTTTTTATGTTAGCATTAAAAATAACTAGCAAAAAAAAAAAAAAAAAATTTTTAAAATTATAATTAATATTAAAAAATTTATTTTTTTAAATAATTTTTTAAGCTACCAAGCTTACTTTTTTAAGCAGCTCTAGTTAAAGCTATATATTTAGTTTTTATTTTAAAGCAAAATAAAATAAAGCTAGCTTTTTTTAAATTATTAACTAAAAAAAAAAAAAAAAAAAAAAAAAAAAAAAACCGATAAAAATTAAAACAAAGCTTTATTAGCTAAAGCGTTAAGCTATATAATATACTTTACGCTATACTTTTTTTGCTATTTTTACTAGTTTTTCTTTTTATAAAAAAACTATTTTTTATTAGCTTGCTTTTAAAAATACCTTTAAAGCCGCACAAATACTCTTTTATTATATCGCTTTAAAAAATTAAGCGTATATTTAAGCCTTTTTACGTTTAAAAATAAGCTTAAAAAAACATATTAAATATTTTATTAATCTAGGCCAGCAAGTTAGCCGTTAAAACTAATTAGTTAGCTATTATACTGCTTATATTAAGCTAAATAAATAAATTAATAAATAGCAGTAAAATATTAGCGCTATATAAATATATATTAAAATATAATACTTTTAATATATAAAATAGCGCAAGCTATTTTATTAGCGCTATAAATAGCTGCTTAAAAAATATATATAAAAAACCTTAGCTATAATTATTATATAAAAAATACTGCAGCAAAATAATATAGCTAAAATAAAAAATAATATTATATATAAGCAGCAAGCAGCAAAATAAATAAGCTTAAGTATACGCTTATAAAATATATATTTAAAGCTATAACAAAAAATCTGCTAAATATATTAACGCAGTAGCTAGCAGCATATAATAAAATAAATTAATAATATTAATATATAAAAAGCTAAAAAAGCTAATTTATTTAAAAAAAAGCTTTAAATAGTAATATATAAAGCTAAAAAATTTAAAGCTAGCGCTAGCAGCGTATTTTAATATTTGCATATAAAAAAACTTTATTTATTTAAAGCTAAACGTTATAAAAATATATAATCTAGCGTATATTTAGTAATAATTAAACTAGTTGCTAAAAAAAATATATATAAGCGCTTTATTTAAAAAAAAAACAGCCTAAGCTATTTATATATTAAAATATTAATAAATAAAGCTTTTAATAGCTTAAGCAATATTTTTATTAAAAGCGTTTAATATTAATTATATATATATTAACTAACTTTAGTACTTATTAATATTATAATTATAATTATTAATATAATCTTTTAGCTTTTATTATTGCGTAAATATAAATAAAAAAATTATAAAAGCTTTAAACAATAAAAAGCTTTTAATAAGCAGCGCTTATATTTTAATCTTATTAAAAGCAGCAAATACTTAAAAATAAATATTATAAAAATAAAGCAAAATAAAAAAATTAAAATAGCTTTAAATATCATTTAGCCTGCTTTTATATAAAGCAGTAAATAACGCTAGCTTAAATAAGCTAAGCTTAATAAAAAATAGCTTATAAGTTTTTAAAAACTTAAAATTATATATATAAATAATAAATTATAGCGCTAGCTTAAAAACCTAGCTTTATAACAGCTAGACTTTATAATAATAAACTAGCATTTAAATATATTTGCGTATATAAGCTAAATTAATTTATAAAATAGTTTTTAAAAGCGTGTTAATTTTTAAAAAATTTTATATAATATTTTATTAAAGCAACCGCAAATTATAAGCCAGCTAAAAAAAAAAAAATAAAACAGCTAGTAAATATAGCTAATAAAATAAAAAATATATTATTTAAATAATATATTTAATAGCTAAGCTATATTATATTTTTATATAATAGCTTATAGCTTAAGCTTTTAATATTATTGCTTAGCTTTATTTAGTATATAATAGCGCTATATTATATATTATAGCTAAAATATTTAAATAAAAATATTGCTAGCGTAAATAAGTTATAAAAGTATAAATAAAACTTAGTTTATATATAAATATTTAGCGCGCTAGTCGGCTAAAAACTAATTAAATAATATATTATTATTTAGTATAGCAAATATAACTATTTTTTTAATTAGCTTAATTAGTTAAATTATAAAAGCTAGTATAAGTTTATTTAGTTATTTTATTAAAATAAAAAAAAATAAATTATATGCAGTAAAATTAGCAAATAAAAATAAACAAGCAGCTTAATAAAAAATAAGCTTTTAAAAATCTATAGCTATAATAAAATATAATTATAGCATTTAATATTTGCAGCAAATATTATAATAATATAATATAAGCGTATATAAAAGTATAAATAATATATTATAAAGCTAGGCTTTATAAGCTTAAAAAATATAAAATAGCAAAGCTATATTTAAAAGCAGCAGCTTATATATTAATATATTAATTTTATTTTAATAATATTATTTAATTAAATCTAGCTTAAAAGCTAATATTTTAAAAAATAATAAATTAAATAAAATAAAAAACTTATTAAGCATTTATAAATATTGCTTATATATATTATAAGCTTTAATTTAATATAAAAAAACCTGCTTAGTTTATAAACTACTACTGCTGCTATATTTTTAAATTAGCTTAAGTAACTTAATATTTTAAAACTAATATTATAAATAATAGCGCATATAAAATTTATAAAACGCGCTTTTAAAATTATAAGCTATTTAAATAAAGCATGCTATTTTATATATTAATATAAACAAAAATATTATAATATTAGCTTAGTTAATAAAGCTTAGCATATAAAAAAAGTTATAAAATATAAAATTAACTTAAATAGTATTAAAATTAAGCTAATATAAATTAGTTATTAATAAATATTTAATATAAAATTTACGTAAAGCTTTTTTAGCTAAAGCGCTTATAATAATATTTTTAATATTATATTTTTGCAGCAGCAAAATAAAGCAAATAAAATAGCTTAAAAAATATTAGTTATATAACTTTTTAAACTATTTTTAAAATATAATTATATATTTGCATAAAATATTATAATATAAATAATTATATTAGCTAAGCTAATAAAGCTAGCTTGTTTAAAAGTTTATAAATATTTTATATGCTTTTATTTTAGCTTTTATTTAAATAAAGTAAATTAAATATTAAATTAAAACTAAAAATAAATAAGCATAATAAAAAGCTAGCAAAATATAATTATTAATAAACTAAGCTTATATATTAAACAGCAAATAAAATATTTAATATTTTAAAATTAATAAAGCGTTAAAAAAAAAAAAATAAATAATATTATTTTAGCTTAGCTTAAATATATTAAACTAAATATTTTAGGTTTAATAAAGCGCTATAACAGTAAATATATAATATATGTTTTAAAAAATTAAAATAGCAAATATAAGCAAATAAAATAAAATAAAATCTTTAAATAAAAAAGCTGCTAGCAATTAAAGCTAAATAAAATAGCTATTAATATTATATTTATATATAATCGTAAATTGTTTATAAATCGCGCAATATTTTTTTTTTATTAATAAAAATAATAGTTCGGCTTTATTAATATTAAAAAAAATATATTAAAAAAAAAATAAAAAGCGTTTAAAGCTTAGCGCAAAAAGCTAAAAAATTTATAAAGTTATTATTTTTAAATAAATTAATATATTTAGCAGTTTTATTTTACGTAATATATTTTATTATTTTTTTTATTATTAAGCTAGCTATATAAAGTAGCTTATTTAATAAAAACAGCAGGTAAATATATTTTAAAAAAACTAAAAATATTAACTAAAAAAAAAAAAAAAAAAAAAAAAAAAAAAAAAAGCATAAAATAATATATTATAAATATATAAAAGCAAATATATATATAAAATTTACTAGCAAACCTAGTTTTATTAAGTATATAATAAAATAAAAAATTATTAATAAAGCTAGTTATAATATAAAAAAGTTAAAGTAAAAACAGCTAATATAAAAAAAAATATTTTAACGATAATAATATTTTAATTAAAAAAAAATAAAAATAAAACAAATAATAAAAAAAAAAAAAAAAAAAAAAAGCTATTAAAGTAGCAATAAAGCTATTAATAATAAAAAAAAGGCTTAGAAAAAAAAAAAAAAAAAAAAAGGCTGCGCTTTTAAAAAAAGCTAAAAATTTAATATTAAGTAAAAAGCTGCTACTATTATTATTGCTGTTGCTATCGCCGTCGCTATCGCCGTTGCTATTGCTGTTATTATTATTATTGTTGTTGCTATTGCTATTGCTGTCGCTGTCGCCGTTGCTGTCGCTGTTGCCGTTGCTATCGCTGTCGCTGTCGCTGTTGCTACCGCTATCGCCGCCGCCGTCGCTATTATTATCGTTATTATTATTATTATTATTATTATTACTAAAACTAAAAAATATAAAAAACTAAATAAATAGTAGAGTTAAAGCTTATAAAAAGGCAGCAGCAGCAAAAAAAACTTTAAATAAATTAAAAAAAAAAAAAAAAAAATAGCTAGCTAAAAAAATAAAATAGCTGCTTATAAATATAAAAAATAAGCAAGCTTATTATTAAATATAATAATAGTAAAAAAAAAAAATATTAGTTAGTAAAGTTAGTAAAATTAATATAATAAGCAAAGTAATGTTTTTAACTTTAATTTTATTTTTTTTTTTTACTGCTACTGCTATTGCTGCTGTTAAATAAGCTAGCATAATTAAACGCGCTAAAATAAAAAAAACGCAGATTTAACTGCTTAATTAAAAAGCTTTTTTTTAAAGTTTAATAGCGCGCTAAATTTAAGCTTTTTTTTGCTTACGCTAGTTATATTTAGCATTTAATAAAAGCGCTATATTAAAAAACCTAAAAAATAGCAAGCAAATAAAGCTTTAAAAAAGCGCTAAACGCTTAAATTTAATTTAAAAAAAAAATAAATTAAACTTTAGCAAAAAATAATAACTTTAAAAAAAAAAAAAAA
>MU380611.1:0-17985 GCA_022495085.1 Xylaria sp. FL1042
AATATAAATAAAAAATAAGCTTATTATTTTAAGCTTTTTATTTTTTTAAGCATTATATTTTATTTTAATTTTAATAATAAAATATTATAAATAAATTTTAATAAATTTTATTAAATTAATTATAAAACTATATTTATTAAATTTATTATTTATAAATTAACAATAAAAGTATAAAATATAATAATTAAAAAATTATATAATATAATTAATATTATTAATTATAAATTAGCAATAAAAGCATAAAATATAATAATTAAAACATTATATAATATAATTAATATTATTAATTATAACTTAAGCGTAATAATAAGCTTTATTAAAAAAAAATAAAAAAAAAAATAAAACATTTTAAAGCTTTAACTAAAAAAGTAAACAAGCTTTAAATAAAATTAAAATAAAAACAAGCTAAAATAATAAAAGTAAACTAGTTAATTATAAACCTAGTTTAACGCGCGTAAGGTAAAACTTTTACTTTTAATTATAATATTTTTTTTAAAAAAAAAGCTATAAAAAGTTAACTAAAATTAAAGTTTATATATTTTATAATAACTTTATAAAAAATAAAATTATTTTTAAAACTTAGCATTATTTTTAATAAAATTATTTAATTATTAATATTAATTAGTTTATTAATAATTAAAAAAAAAAAAACTAATATTAAATTTTATATAAAAAATAAAATATTAAATAAGTTAGTTTTTTATTTATAAAACTTTTATTTAAATTAAATTAAAATTTTAACCCGATTAATAAAATATTTATATTAATAATATTTAAACTTTAATTAAAAATAAAAAGCTTAAGCTAAGTTTATAAAATTAAAATTAATATTATTATATAACTTTTAAATTTTTAAAAATATTTTTATTTAATTTATAAATAAGCGTTTTTTATTAAAAACTAATTAAAAAAAAAGTTTTATAATAAATTAAATATAATTTACTTTAAAAATTAAATAGCTTTAAAATATTTTAATAATAAAAATAAATATATAAATTTTATATTATATTATAAATAACTAGTTTATAATTTTTTAAAAATTAATATTATTATTAAATAATAAAAAAATATAAATATAAATAACGCGAAAAATATAAATAAAGTATATAAAGCTTTAAAACATAATAAAAAAACTAGTTTAAAACTAGTTATTATTTTTATTATAAGTTAAATAAGTTTACGCTTAAAAATAAAGGAATTAAAGCGCTTAATTAATAAAAAATAATATTTTACTTATTAAAAAAAAAATATTAAATTTATAATTATTTTTAAAATAATAAAAAGCTTACTTTTAATAATTTTAATTATAAAGCTTACTTTATTACGCTATTTATTAAATATAAAAAAATAATAACTAAAAATAATAAAAGCTTAAAAAAAGCTTAATTTTAAATATAATAAACTTTTTTTTAAGGTTTATATTAAAACAAATAAATATAAATAATATAAAAAAAGATTTTTTAACTTTATATTTAAAAAAAAAATAGTTTTTAATAATTATTATTATTATTAAATTAATTTGCTAAGCCGTACTAGCGGCGCGGCTATTTTATATATTTATACTTGTAAATAAAAACTATATTAAAAAAGCTTATGCTTAGCAGGCCAAGCGCTTACTTTACTAGTTAAATAAAATATTTACGTATTAAGCTTTATAGCGGCCGTAAAAGGCTTGTCTTTATATACTAGGTTTTTTTGCTTAGTTAAATTAAAAAAAAAAAAAATAAATAAAAGCTTTTTAAAAGCGCGCCTTTAAGCTTTTAAAAAGATTTTAGCTTATTTTAAAGCGCTAAATATAATTTATAAATTAAGCAACCTTTATAAAGTCTACTTTAAAAAGCCTGCTATAGTTGCTAGCCTGCTTAAGCTAGCGCAGCTTTTTTTAAATACTTTTTATTTTTTTTGCTAAATTATATATAATAAGCTTGCTTATTTAAATAAGCTAGTAAGAGTTACGGTATGGTGGCTGGTGGCTAGCCCCGCCACATAGCCGTAATCGCGTTGTGGCTACATTGAGGCCACGCGGCTACAGGAGTCACAATGGAGTGGTGTCAATGGACCACACCAGGTGGCGGGCACCTGGCAGGAACTGCAACGCAGGTCTACTACACTACCTAAAAGACCTTCTCGCGCTAAAATAGCTGTCATAATAGTTTCCTTTTTTCTTTACACTTAGATTTTAATATAAATCTAGCTTTTTAAATAAAGCCTTGCCTTTAATAATAGCTTAACATATAATAATAAGCTATTATTTTAATATTTTTTAAATTATTTATTGCTATTATAAAGTTTGCTTAAAATTTTAATATTATAAAAGCTAGTTAATTTTTTAAAGTTTTTTTTTTATTAATTAATAATTTATAATATAATATAATATAAGCTGTTGTTTTTTTATTAGCAGCGTATTTATATAAAAGCGTTAAATATTTTAAGACTTTTTTTTTATATAAAAATATTTTTAAGCTAATCTTTTTAATATATATTTAAAAAATTACTAAGATTTTATATTTTAAAAGCTTTTTATAATGCTTTATTATTTTTTTACTAAAAAATATTTTAGTTATAAAATAGCTTAATTTAAGCAAATATAATTATTTTTATTTAATAAGCTATTTATTTTATAACGCTATTTTAAATATTTTATTATTAATTTAGCAGTTTTATTAGCTAAAAGTTTTTTATAGCATGCTAAGCTATTTATTAAATTATTTTTACGTTTAACTATATTATTTTTATAGCTTTTTAATATATATTATATTAATAATCGTTTTATAAATTATTTTAATTATTTTAGTTTTAAAGTATAATATTAATTGCTTTTTAAATATTATAGCTTTATTATTAAAATATAAATTTAAAAAAAAAACTTTTAATTTTACTTTTATATATTTTATTAGTATAGCTTTATACGCTTTTATTATTTTATAAAAATAAATTTTTTAAACTTTTTTAAGCTTTTAAGCAATTTTTTAAAAGTAGTTTTTTTTAATAAACATATATTATATAATAGCTTTATATGCTAATATATTTTTTATTTTAATTATATAAATTTGCTTAGCTTTTATTATATTAATATTTTATATTAAAATCTTTAGCTTAATAATTATATATTATTATAAAATAAACTTTTTATAAAATATTATAAAATATGCTTTTTATTATAGCCGCTTTTTAAAATAAACTTTTAAAAACTTTATATTTTTTATAAGTTAAATAATAGCTTTTAATAAATTAATATAATTTATAGCGCTTATAACTATTGTTAAATAATATATTAAATTATTTTTTTTTAATATAAACTTTATATTATAATATTTAGTTTATTTTTTATAAATATTTTACGCGCTTTTTAATATTTTATAATTTATTTTAATATTTAAACTAGTTATTATAAAATTAATATTATTAATAAAGCTTATTATAATAACTTTTTAATAAACGCTAAGCTTTTTATAAAATATTATAACAAGGCTGGCGGTCCCTGCAGGTGCTAGGCACCTGCGTAGTAGTTGACCTAGGCTGTTGCGGCCCGTGCGCACCTGTCATACTAGCTATATAAGGGGCTGTTGGCCGCAGGCCAACCTATCTACATACATACCTCATACCATAGCATTTTCCATACCACTTCGTACATTTAGACCTACATTTAGTTAATACAATTATTTTCAGTCATATAGGCCCTACTAGTTGTTTTTATTGTTGTTTTTATTGTTGTTTTAATTATTTTCTATTGGTTGGCTCTGCCCTTCCGACGCAATAGTGTCCTTAGTGAGGCTTAAAATACCCAACGCTTATTACTTCTCGAAGTGCGACCAAAGCTCAAAGACTTATCGCAACGCCTTACGCTATAAATAACCATACAAATATATCTAGCATTATCCTAGACCTATAAAATACTTTTAAAAATAGCCTATACGCAAATATCTTTAGTCTAAACCGCAACATTTGCCTAAATACTTTCAAGAGCATACTTTTATATAAATTATTATACAGTTATGCTCCTTGCTACGCAGGCTATAGGTTAGCTTTAATTACCTAGCTAGTTAACTAGCCGTATACCCCTTTCGCTAGTTAATTAGCTAGTTAGTTATTTATAGCTTATATAGCCTTTAACTTTCGCTATAGCTTTTATTATAGCTAATACGCGTTAATTAGACTATTATATTTGCCTTAAGTTACTGCGAGAGCTAGTTGCTATATAATTTAATATGCGTATATATTCTCAGCTAGACAGCCTGTAGTTAAATCAAGTCAAGTTAAGTTAAATCAGTTAATCAACTAATTAGCTAAGCTATAGCTCTCGTATTTGCTTTTGTATTCGCCTTTATATTTACTATTATCTCTAGCTATTCGCGTTAATTAGCACGTTACTTTTACTAAAATAATTATACAAGCAGTCTCTTATATAATTTATATATAGTTATACTTATACGCTTATTTGCCTAGCATATACGCGCTAATCACTTATTTTTACTGTTTTTAGTTATTTATGTTGCTAGTTAAATTATTTAAAACCTTTTAAAAAGCTGTTTAATTTGTTTTTATTTGCTAAGATAGCTTATTTCAAGTCTTATGCCTTTGTTAGCCTCTGTTTTTATTAATTAAATAGTTTTTTATATATATATACCTGCTAGTTATTTTTTATACTAGTTATATATAAGTTAGCTTATAAGTATATAGCTTTAAAAAAACCTTTAATTAGTTAAAGCTAGCTGTTACTTATTTAAAAATACCGCTGCTGCGTTACCTTTATTATTATTATATTTAGCCTTAAACCTTGTTAATTAGTTAAATTTTATTGCTTATATACTAGTTAGCCGTTTTATATATAGTTTTATATGCAATATAGTTTATAAATATATAATTAAAAAAAAGCCTTTGTTTAAAGCCTTTGTTTAAGCTAATTAGGTTAGCTAGTTAGCTATACACGTTTACCTCTGCTACTGCTAATATTATTATTTTTAAGCTATTCGCGTTAATTAGTTTATTGCTGCGCTACTTTTATAAAAGCAGCTTTATATATAATTTTATATATAGCTGCGCTTATATAAAAATATTGCAATAGATTTTATTAGCACTACTATTAGTTATTTATTTACGCTAATTAGCTTATTACTTTAGCTGTTATTATATAAAAGCAGCCGCTTATATAATTTTATATATAAGTCTGCTTTTAGCTATAAAGGTTATAAGTTAGCTTTAATTAGTTGCCAATTAGTTAGCTAATAGCTTTTATTTGTGTTAATTAGCTATAATAATAGTTCTTTAGCTTTTACTTGTTGCTTTTGACTTAAGCTAGCTATATTAGCTAGTTATACTTTTGCAAGCAAGTTTTTATATATTTTAATATATAACCTTGCTTACGCACCTATAGCCTTAAAACAAGCCTAAGTCACTTAATTAGTTAATTAGTTGTTAGTTAGTTAGCTAAATAGCCACACTTTTATATAGGCTATTTAAACTAGTTAGCCATTAAATACGCGTTATATAGCTAGCCACCCTATTAATTAGTTAGCTATTTATGCTATATAAGCTACTGCTTATACTATTTTATATATAACCTTGCTTATATACCTATATTATAAAGGTAGCTATAACTAGCTTTTTGTTTAGTTATTTAAATATCTAGCTATATAGCTATGCAGCTATATCTTTGCCAGGGCTATATATAGCCTTTATTGCAGGCTAAATACTTTTATTTATTATTAATTAGCTAGTTATTTACGCTTTTATAGCTATACAAGTAGCTTTTTATATTATTTTATATATATACCTGCTTATACAGCTATTTATAATATATTTATTTAATTTAAGTTATTTAGTTATTTAATTATTTAATTATTATAGCCTATTAATTAATTATTTAGTTATTACTATTAATTAATTAATTATGCATGCCTTTATAGCTATATAAGCAGCTTTTTATACTGTTTTATATATAAATATGCTTATATAGCACTTATTTATTTATATTACAGCTATTTATATTTTAGTTACTTAATTAGCTACTATTAAAGTTTTGCTAGCCTTTTATTTGCGTTGATTAGCCTTACCATTTAGCTATTTAAATTACCTTATTTATTACCTAGCTAAGTAATTAAAAAGACTATCGACAACTAAATACTAGAAAATAAAAGATATAGCATTTAGCACTAATTAATATATATTTAGAGAAACTAAAGTAGCAAAAGCTAAAATATAACCTTAAAGAAAAAAAAATATTTAAAGTAGTAAAGCTTTTAAAAAAGCTAAAAAAAATTTAGGCCAAGCTTACGCAAGCTAGTAAATACTATAAAAATCTAAGATAACAAAAGCTAAAGTATAACCTTAAAAAAAAAAAACATTTAAAGTAGCAAAGCTTTTAAAAAAACTAAAGAGATAGTTTAAGCTAAGCCTACACAAGCTAGCAAATATTATAAAAAACCAAAAACCAAGAAATACTAATAATTAAATAAAATATTACTTGTTTTATATAAGAAAATATTAATAAGCAGCAGGTTATAAGCAAATAGGTTATAAGCTATTTAAAATTAAAAAAAGCCTAAAACTAAAAAAAGCTTTATAACAAAAAAAAGTCTAAAGTTTAAAGTTAAGTAGTTAAGTAATTAAAAGACCAAAAAAAGTCAAGCGTTATATAGCCGCGCGCGCGCAAAAGTTCAGCTAATCAAGGACTTGTTGGCCTAGTAGATAAAAGGCAAGCTTTCTTTTTTTTTAAACCGTTAAAATCTATAGGTGTAAAAGTTCAAGTCAGATAATTGTTAAGTTTTCCAGCCCTTATTGTTTTTAAAGTCAGAAGGTCATCCCGAAAAGATAACTCTAACTAAAAAAAAAATATAACAGGGCTGGCGGTCCCTGCAGGTGCCAGGCACCTGCGTAGTAGTTGACCTAGGCTGTTGCGGCCCGTGCGCACCTGTCATACTGGCTATATAAGGGGCTGTTGGCCGCAGGCCAACCTACCTACATACATACCTCATACCATAGCATTTTCCATACCACTTTGTACATTTAGACCTACATTCAGTCAATACAGTCATTTTCAGTCATGTAGGCCCTACTAGTTGTTTTTGTTATTGTTTTTGTTGTTGTTTTAGTTGTTTTCTGTTGGTTGGCTCTGCCCTCCCGACGCAATATTAAAATATATAGTAAAAATAATAGCAAAAATAAAAAAAATTTTTAAAGCATTTTTATTTATAATATAATTAAATTTATTTATTTTTTATTAAACTAAAAAAGCGCTATATATTTTATTATAAAACTTTTTATTTATAAAATTATTTATAATAAAAAGCTTTTTTTTTATAATATATATATTAAGCGCTTATAGTTTATTATATTAAAAGCTTTAAAAATATTTAATAAAAATAATATAATAATATTTTTTTATTTTATTATTTTATAAGCTTTTTTAGCGATTATTTTAATAGCTATATTAATAAACTTTTGTTTTTTATTATTTATTTAGCTTTTTAATAAAAAGTTTATAAGTTTTACCGCTTTTATAACTTTAATATATATATTTTTTTTTAAAACTTTTTTTATTATATTAATTAATAAAATTAAGCGCTAGCTATTTATAATAAACTTTGCTTTAATAAACTTTTTAAGCTTTAAAATTATTATTATTTATATAATATAAAACTTTTTAAAATAATATTTTAATATAAAGCTAGCTTAATAAAACTTTATTAGCTTATATTTTAAAAGCTTGCTATATATTCTTAATAGTTTATTAAGCAATAAGTTTTTTTTAAAAGCTTTTTAAAGTAAAAAGCTTTATATTAAATCTGCTATTTTTTTAAATTTAATTTTTTAAAATACTTTAAAGTGTTAAGCGCTATTATATTTTATAGGCTATTTTAATATATTATTAAAGTCTACTAATAAAGCTAAAAAAAAATATTTAATAAACTTTTTAACTTTTTTATTATATATATAAACTATTACTAGTTATTTTAAATTATTATATAATAGTAAAATATTTATTAAGCTTAATAAAGCTTTAATAAAAAATTATGCTTATTTTAAAAAGCTTTATAAAGCTTTAATATTTTAAAATATTTTTGCTATTATTTTATACTAGCTTTATTATTATATTTTTTAAACTTTTTTTTTTAAGCTTATATAAGCTTTAATAAAAGCGTTTTAAGCTTTTTTTAATTTTTTTTAATAATATATTTTATAAGCTTATTTAATTTATGCTTTAATTTTTATTACTATTAAAATTTTTTAAAAAACTGCTTAATTATTTTAACTAAATATTTTTTATAATATTACTAGTTTAGCTATTTTTATAAGTTGCTTAATAAGCTTATTAAAAATTATATTAAGCTTTTTTAAGTTATAAAATATTTATTTTTTTATTATAAGCTTTTTAGCTTTTATTACCGCGTATATTTTATTTATTTAAAGCTAGTTTTAATTTTTTATTACTTATAAAAGTTTTTTTAAAATTTTTTTTAAATTTAATAAAACTTTTACTATTTTATAATTTAATCTTTTTTAATTAAAGTTTTTTTAATAAATAATTATTAAATTTTTTAATATTTATATTAAGTTTATTATTAAATTTTTTTAGTTTTTTATAACTTTAATAAGCTTTTTTAATAAAATTATTAAATAAAGTTTTTAACAAGCTATAAACTTTAAAAGCTTTTTATTACTATATAATATATATTTTAATTAATTTTATAATAAATAATATAAATTAAAATCTTTTATAATTAAATATTATTTTAATAACAGCTTATAAAAAAGTTTTTATATAAAGTTTATTTATATTATATTTAAAAAGCTAAAAAAATATATTAACTATATAATTATTATATTTTTTTTATTTTTTATTTATATGTTTGCTTAATTTTTTTTACTTTTTATTTTTAGTTTTTTTAGCGCTAAGCGCTTATTAATATATAAAGCAGCTTTATTACTACTTTAAATAATATTATAATTGCTTTTAAAATAATATAAAATTTTTATTTTTATTATTTTAACTTTTTAAATAATAATAAAATTAAATTTAATTTATTATAACGCTTTGCTTATATTATTATATAATTTTTTATATATATTTTATAAAACTAGCTTAATTATAATTATATTAATAAAAATATTAGCATTAAAAGCGTTTTAAAACGTTTTTTTTTTATTAATAAAAAGCTTACGCTTAAAACTTTAAAAGCTATAAATATTACTTTTAATATTAGTTTATTATTAACTTATTAAACAATATTAAAAGCTTTAATATTTATTTAAAATTATTTTAAGCGCATTATATATACTGCTTTAGCTTGCTTGCTTATTTTTTTTTTAATAAATATATTTTTTATTATATTTTATAGCGCTTTTTATAATTTATATATTTTAAAGCAGCTTTTTTAGTTTTTATAAAACATTTTTTTTTTTTAAATATTTAAAGCTTTTATAATATTTATACTTAGCTTTTTTAATATAATAAGCTATTATATAATTATAAATATAATAATTAAAATATTATTTTATTTTAACCTTTAATATAAAAAGCTTATAGTTAAAAAGTTAAGCTTTTTAAAATAATTTATTATTTATAAGCTTTTAAACGGCCGTTATAATACTTATATAAAGTAAAATAACGCTAAAACAAGCTTTAATATTTTTTAAAATTATTTTTTTATACTTGTTAAGCTTTAAGCATATTTTTTTTAAAGCTATTAAAAGCGTTTTATTATTATAAATCTTTTTAAAGCAAGCTATAAAAATCTTTTTTGCTAGCACTGTTATTTTTTTTTTTTATAGTTTAATTTTTATATTAAATATTATTATTACTTAATTATTTTTTTTAAAACTTTTAAAAAGCTTTTTATTAAAAATAAATACTATATTATTATTAAAAAATTTTCTTGCTATAATTATTTTAGGTTTAAAAAATATTATATTTATTATTATTATAATTACTACTAGTTTATATTTTTTAAAAGCTAAATTTTAATTGCTAGCTTTAATAATTATTTTTTTATTACGCTTATATAATAAAATTATTATATTTAAAGCTTATTAAAGCTTTATTATAATTATTTTTTATATTTATATTTAAATAGCAAGCTATATATTTAAGCTTTTTAGCGCTTTTTAAAAAGCTTTATTAAAATTTTTACGCGTAATAAGCTTATTTAAGTTATTATCGGTTAGCAAGCTTAGCTTAATTTTAGCGCTTTTTAATAAGCTTATAAAATACTTAACAAATTATTTTTTTTTAATATTTTTTTAAAAAAACAGCTTTTAATTTATTTTTTTATTTTTAATTAATTAAATAAATAGTTTTATAAATTAATTAATTAACTTATATATAGCTATAAGCTTATTACTTTTATTAAAAAACACGCTAATATATTTTTAAAAAGCTATAATAAGCATATTTATAATAAATCTTACGTTATTATTTACTAAATTATTAATAAAAAAATCTTTTATTAATATATTAGCAGCTTTTTTGCTATATTTTATTGCTATTATTAATATAACTATTTAGCTTTATAAAGCTTGTTATAATTTTTTAAAAGATCGCAATTATAATTTATAAGCTTTTAAGCTTGCAAAATTATACGCAAAAATAAAAAAATTTTTTTTTTTTTAATAAATAAGTTTATATATTATTATTATTTGTTTTTAATAATTAATATAATAAAATATAATAAATAAATATTTATTATATAAAAAACTTTTGCTAATATAAAAACAAGTAGTTATTTATTTATAAATAAGCTAATAGTTAATTAAATAAAATTTAAGCTATAAATATTAATAAAAAAATTTTTTTTTAAAAAAATAATATTAAAATATAATATAAAATTTTAGCAAATTATAAAACAAGCATTAATAATTAACTTTTACTTATAAAAAAATTTTTTTAAAATATTTTATTAATTATAATTAATATAAAACAAAACTTAATTATTAATAACTTGTTTTATATAAAGCATAATATTTTATTTAATATAAAAAAAAAATATTATATATTTTTATTTAATTTACTTTTTATTTTTTTTTAAAAAAAAAGCTAAAAATAAATAAATATTAATAAAGCGTTATTTTAAATAACTAGTTAATATTATTATTATATTACTTATACTTTTAACATAAAAAAAAAAGTTTAATTTATTAAACTTTTATTAAAAAAACTAAAAAGTTATTAATAAAATATAATAAAAAAATATAAAAAATATAATATTAATTAGCTATAATATAAATATTTTTAAAATTTTTATTAAATATTTTTTTATTAATAAAGTCGAAATAAAAATATAATATATAAAAACTATATAAGTTATAAAAAAACATAATAAGCTAATATAAATATAAGCTTTTTTTTAACGTTATAATAATTAACGCTATTACTTTTAATATTATTATTAAATATAAATAAACTTTTGTTTATATAATTAATTTATATAAAATAAATATAAAAATATATTATTAAAAAAATAAATATAATAATTTTTTTTTAAAAAGTAAAAATAAAAAGCTAAAAAAAAAAGCTTAAAAGCTTATATTAAAAAAGTACTGCTTTTTTTTACGCACTTTTAATAAAATAAATTTAAACGCTTTTTTATTTAATCGCTTAATTAATTACTATATATAATTTACGCTAAAAAAAAGTATAAACGATTTAATCGATAGCTTATTATATTATATATTATTTAAAAAGTTAAAAATATTAAAAAAATATATAGTAAATAATTTATAAAAAAAGTTTATTATATTAAATAATATTTTTTTTGCGTCGCTTGTTTTATTTATTTTTAAAGCTAATAAAAAGCTATATTTTTACGTAAATTATTAAAAAATAAACGTTATTATAAAAAAAAACAAGTATTTTTTTTTTAATTAAAAAAATATTATTTTATTTTTTTAAAGCTTAAATATTTACTAAGATTAATATAAAACAATTATTTTATTAAATTAAAATATATTTTAAAAATAAAAACTTAACTATTTTTAAAATAAAATATAGCTTTTTTAAATATAAAGTGTTATTTTTTAAGCTATTTAATAAACCGCTTATATTTTAAAAATATATTAATAACGCGCTAGTAAAATATTTAAACAATTTTTATAATGCTTATATTAATAATATATTAATTTATTTAAATAATTTTAAAAAATATAAAATATATATTAAAAAAATATTTAAGCAGTTAAAAAACGCTAAATTATAAATAAACTTAAAAAAATATAAGTTTTATATAATTAAAACTAAGTATTTAAGCTTTATTATAAGCTATAATAAAATAAAAATAAACTTTAAAAAAATTATAATTATATATAATTAAAAAAGGCTTAAAAATTTAAAAGTAGTTTAATTATTTTTAAGGTTTTATAATTTTTATAAACATTTTATATTAAAATATAATTAAATCGCTAAAGCTTTTTTTTAGCTTATTAAAAAAATAATAATATTTAAATAAAATAATATATATTAAAAAGTATTTAAAAAGTTAAAGTTTTACTTAATTAATATACTTATATTATTATATTTTTATTAAAAGCGTAAAATATAAATAAAAATAAACGCTTTTAATAACGTTATAATAAAATATTTTTTATAAAAAAATAATAAAAACAAGTGGTAGCTTATTACTTTTTTTTTAAAAATTATATATAATAAAAAATTAAATTACCTTATTTATAATAAAAAAATACTAGTAATAATAAAAATATTATAATGTTAAAAGCTAAAATTAATAAGCTTTTAAAAAAAACAACTTTTTATAATAATTATAAATTATAAAGCGTTAAAATATTATAGTATTAAGCAATGGTTAAACTTTTAACAAGCTAGGTAAGCTAATTTATTAGCTTAATATTATTTTAATATTATTTATTAACTAAGCATTAAAAATATAATAGCTAATATATTTTTATAAAAATAAAAAAACTTTTATATTTAAAAAGCTAAAATAAAAAACTAAAAATATATAATATTATTTAAATTAATAAATAAAATAAAAGACTTTATTTTATTTTATTTTAATATTAACGCAAAAATAAATATTTTATTTTTTAAAGTGTTATTAATTAATAAAATATTTTAATATAATTAAAACGCTTTTAAGCTAAAGATTTATAAAGCTAAAGCTTAATTAAAATAAAATAAAAATTAAATTTTACGTAAAAGCTTAATTATTTATAAAAGTTAATTAATAGTTTTAAAAGTTAATTATTTATTAACTAGAATTTTTTAAAAGGTATATAAATATATTATAATTATTTATTTAAGGCGTAATAAAACCTAAAAGCTTATAATGTTATAATATTAATAGCTAAAAATTGCGGCTAAATATAATAAATATATCGTTAATTGTTTTAAATATTGTTTAGTTAAAGTGTTAAAAGATAAAACTTTAGGTTTTTTATAGCTAATATTTATATTTTTAAAACTATTTTAATATATAATAATAAACTTTAAAAAAATAGCAATAAATAAAAATAAAAAAAAGTTTATATTTATAATAATTAATAAGCTTAATAAATTATTATAATTAATATTTTACGATAAGTTAATAATAGCTTATAATATTATATAGCTTTATTATAAAAAGCCTTTTTATATTTATAGCTTTTTAAAAAAGATTAATTTAAATAAAAAACTTTAATTTATATTTTTATTTATAAAAAAGTTAATAAATTAAGCTAAAATTATTATTAAATATTTAAATTAAAAGCTACGCCTTTTTTATAACTATTATTAAAATAACTAAGTAAAAGTATTATTAATAATAAATTTTACGGCTGCTTTTTTATTTTATAAATTAATAAAATTATAGCTATATAAAGTATTTTTTAGTTTTTTTATATTTAATTATTATAACTAAATAAGCTATATAAGCAAGGTTAAAAAATTTTTAATAAAAAAAAAACTAAATAAAAAAAAAGTATAAAAAATAGCTAAAAAAATTAAAAAATATATAAATATTATATAAGCAGTGCTAAAATAAACACAAGATAAAATAATATATAAAAAAAACTAATATTATTATAAGCCCGATTTTAAAATAAGCGATTATATATTTATTATAAAAAAGCGTTAATTTTAAATAATAAATTAACTATTAAATAAGCTAGATTATTTTTTAACCCGATAATATTTTAAAATTTTTAAATAAACTAGTTTTATAATATATTAACTTAAAATCTTTTTTTATTAAAGATTTATTAATTTATATTATACCGACCGCTTTTATAAATATTTAAATAATTTTTTATTAAAGCAGGCATTAAAGTAGCTTAAAAAAAAAATAATCGACTTAAATAATAAAAAAGCAAAAAAATAAAAAATAAAATAAGTGCGTATATTACGCTTATATTATAAAAAGACTTTATAATATTAAGTCGATTAAAAAAAATAAAAATTTAATAATTAATAGTATTTAGCAGGTAATTTTAAAAATTTGCTTAAACTTTTACTAGCATTTTATAAAAATAACTTTAACGCGGTAAAGCTATTAAAAAAACTTAAATAATAGTTAAAGGTAGCTAAAAAAAAACGATTTAAAGCTGCGTATTTAAATAATAATATACTAAAAAAATAATAAAAAATATCTTTACGCTGCTTAAAAAAAAAATATAAGTATAAAAGTTATAATAAGTTATATTAGTAAAAAAAATATTTAATATATTATAAAAAAACTTTTAGCGCTTTTAAAAATTAAAAGCTTTTAATATAATAATAAAAAGTAAATATTTAAAATAACTTTTTTTTTTATTAAAAAACAATATATTAGTATAAATTTTATACTTAATATTTTTTTTGCAAGGGAAGTAATTATAAATAGCTAGCTTAAGCCTTTTAATAAAAGGCTAAAAAGTTTACTTAAAAGGCCTATTATTACTAAGCGGCTTGCGTTATTTATATGCTAGCCTAGCTTTTTATACACTTATAAATATTTCTTTATATAATTTATATATAAAATCTTTTTTTTTCTTTTTATTTTATAATTAATATATAAATAATACTTTAATTAAAAGCATTACCTTTATAAAAGACTTTAATTATAATAATAATAAAACTTTTTTTTTAAAACTTTTTTAATTATATATATAAGCATAACGCATTTCCCACATGAGTGGACCACCCACTTAAGTGGACCACCCCAAATTCCCATATAAAATCTATATATGAAAACCTTAATAACTTTACCAATTTTATAGCTATTAACATGCAATTTGAAAATTTAGGCTATTAATATAATAAGAAATCTAAATATATTTTTTATAATTTTACTACTATTTTTCTTCCTAATAAAATAAAAATCGCGCTAAAATTTTAGCGTAGTTTTTAGTGCAGCTATAAATAAAATAATAGTAAAATTATAGAAAATATGTTTAAATTCTTTATTAAGTTAGTAGCTAAAATTTTCAAATTGCATGTTTATAGCTATAAAATTGGTAAAGTTATTAAAGTTTTTATATATAAATTTTATATAAGAATTTAAGGTGGTCCACTTATATAGGAAATGCGTTAATTAATTTTTAGCTTTTAATAATTTTTTTAACCTTTTTAAGCTTGCTTAGCTTAAAAATTATAATAATTTTAGTTTGCTAAAATCTTATTAAATAATATTTTAATATAAAACTAGCTATATATAATATAGCTAACTTTTTAACTAAAACTAATTTATATATTTTTAAAAAATTATTAAATAAAAAGTTTTTATTAAATATTTTTTAAAAAGTTAAAAATTAAATTAATAATATTATATTTTTAGTTTTAGCTAATATATTTATTTTAAAGCATTAGTAGCTATTATATATTAAGTTTTTAAATAAAATATTAGTTAAGTTTATAAGCAGCGCTAAAAAAAAACGTTTTATTAGCAAAATAGTTTTTTTTTTAAAAATATTAATAATTACTAGTTTTTTTTTAAACTTGCTTAATAATAAAATTATTATAATTTTTAAAGCTAGCTTATATATTAATTTAATTTATTTAGCTAGACTTTATAATAATTTTAAATTTTTAAACGCTTTTGCTAAAGCTTTTTTTTAGCTTTGCTTTTAAGCTTTAATTATTTTTTTAGCAAAAGCTTGCCTTTTTTTTTTTAAGCTTTAACTAAGCTATAATAATTTTTTTATTTTTAAACTTTTTATATAATTATTTAGCTTGTTTTTTTATTATTATAACTTTTAATAATTATTAAGCAAGCGCTTAATAGCTTTTTTTTAATATTTTTTTTAATATTATTTTATTTATTATTTTTATTAACTATTTAATTAATAAGTTAAAAGCTGCGTTTAGTTTATTAATTATTTATAAAATATTTATTTTAATAATAATTATTATTATTTTTGCTGCTATTTTTTTTTTATTGATTTTTAGCTAACGCATTTCCCACATGAGTGGACCACCCACTTAAGTGGACCACTTTAAATTCCTATATAAAATCTATATATTAAAACTTTAATAACTTTACCAATTTTATAGCTATTAACATGTAATTTGAAAATTTAGGCTATTAATATAATAAGGAATTTAAATACATTTTTTATAATTTTACTAGTATTTTCTTTCCCAGTAAAATAAAAATCGCGCTAAAATTTTAGCGTGGTTTTTAGTACAGCTATAAATAAAATAGTAGTAAATTAATAAAAAATATATTTAGATTTCTTATTATATTAATAGCCTAAATTTTCAAATTGCATGTTAATAGCTATAAAATTGGTAAAGTTATTAAAGTTTTAATATATAGATTTTATATAGGAATTTAAGGTGGTCTACTTAAGTAAGTGGTCCACTTATGTGGGAAATACGTTAGTTTTATTTTTTTATTTTATAAATATATTTTTTTTAGCTTAGTTTTAACTTTATTATTATTTAAATAGCTTTATAGTTAAAGCTTAGTTATTTTAAATTATTTTAATATATTATAGCTAAGTTATTAATTATTTATATTAGGTTTATTATTAAGTTTTTTTAATTTAAACAAGTTTTAGTTATTTTTTTAAAAAAAATATTTAATATTAAGTTTTATATTATTATAAACTTTAAAAACTTTTTTATATTTTTATTTTAATAATTTTTTAGGTTTTATAATAAATAATATATTTTTTTATTAGTTTATTTTTATTTTTAATAATTTAAAATAAGCTATATTATTTTAATTTATTTTAATTAAGCAAATAAATTAATTATATAATTACTGCTAAGTTTTTTTTGCTTATTATTATATATGCTTAGTTTTTTTTAAAATTTTATTTTAAAGCTTTTACTACGATTTTTTTATTTATATATAGCATAGCTTTTTTAGCTAACTATACTAAGCAGTACTTATAAGTCTTTAAATAATAAATATTATTATATTTATTAATTAAAAATTTTTATATTATTAAATAATTAAAGCTATTATTTTATAGCGCTTTTATTATATTATTTTTTAATTTTATAATATTTTAAAACATAATATTATAAGTTATTATATAAAAAAAAAAAAATTTTTACCTGCGCTACTAGTTTGCTATTTTTTTGCTAAAAATTTTATATTATTAAGTTTTATAAAAATTAAAGCTAAAAATGCTAATATTTTATTATTGCGATAAAGCTAAAAGCTAGCAAAAGAAAATAAAAGCTTATAATTAAAATAATTAAGCATAAGCTTAACTTTATATATATTTATAAAAGAATTTCTTGCGTAAACTTTAGTTTTTAAATATAATAAACTTTTATAAAATATAAATATTATGTTTTTTTTTTTTTTAATTAAACCTTTTTACTTTATATTATTATTTTAAATTTAAATATAATAAGTTTATTAATTGTTTTATTAGTTAGCTTTGCTTTTTAATATATTAATATTTTTAATAAAACTTAAAATATTTAACGCTTATTATTTTTTAAAATGCGATTATAAAACAGCAGATTTATATATTAGCTAATTAATGCTGCAAAAATAATATAATAATTTTTACCGCTTTTTTATTTTTTTTTTAAAAAAGCTGTTTTAAATAAAACGCTTT
>MU380612.1:0-17952 GCA_022495085.1 Xylaria sp. FL1042
TATAGCATTATTTAACGCTAAATATAAAAAGCGGCAGCAAAAAAAAAAAAAAATTAAAGCTAAATATATAGCTTTAGCTAAAGCTTTATAATTTAATAATTAAATCTATGTTTTTAAACTTGTTTTTTTTTTATATAACGATAAGCTTATGCTTAATCTTTTTAAACCTAGCAGTAATTATTTTGCTATTTTATTACTGTTTTATTATTTTATATGCTAAATAGCGCGCTTTTAGTTTTTATTATTTTTTTCTTTTTTTTTTTATTATAATAACGTTTTTTATTTTTTGTTTTTTTTTTATTTTTGCCTTTTTATAATAATAACCTTTTATTTTAGTTTTTTTTTTTTTTTTCTTTTTTTTTTATTCTAATAATAGCTTTTTTTTTATTATTTAGCTTTTTTTTTTATAAATTATAAAAATAGCAGCGCTACTAACTTTATTTTCTACTTTGTTTTTACTTTTGCCTTTTTTTTTTATTGCTTATTTACTTGCTACGCTTATTTTTTCTTTTATATATATTTTTTATTTTTTTAGTCTTAATAATAAAGACCTTTTAGCCAGGTTTAATAAAAATCTTAAGCCTATTAATAGCTTTTTTTCTGCTTTTTTACTATTATTACTACTATTATTACTACTATTACTACTGCTGTTATTTTTATTTTTATTATTACTATTAGCATTAGTATTTAATTAGCTTATATTTATAATAGTTCTGCAACTTTTTACTAATAGCTTTTTTCTTAGTAGTTTAAATATAAGCGCAGCCGAAAAATACTTTTTTATGCCTTTTTTTATTTTTATGCTAAATATTTTTAATTATAACTAGCTTAGCTAGCAGTTTTTTATTTTACTAACAATAAAGCAGTATTAAATTATATAATAAATCTTTTATATTTATTTTCTTTTTTATATTTATAGTACGCTAATATCTTTGCTATTTTTATTTTTTTTATTTTATTTTTTTTATATATAAATAAAATAAAAAAAAAAAAGCTTTTTATTATACCGCTTTATTTTTTTTTTTTTTATTATAAATAAAATATTTATAGGTTTATAAAATATTTTATTTTTTAACGCCTTATTTTTTTTATATTTTTTTTTTTTTTAAAAAAGCTATTAATAAAGCTAAAGTTTCTTAAAATAAAACGCTTAAAAAAATAAAAGCTTTATTAATATAACTAAATAAAACTTATAAAGCGTTTTTAATATTATATACTTTAAAGTATTAAAGGTTATTATAATATTAAATATAAAATATTATATAAATAAATAAAAATATATTTTTTGCTAGCTTATTATTTTAAAAAATAGCTAATTATATTATATAAAGCTATTTAATAAAATATATTAATATTATAATAAAAACAGATTTAATAAATATATTATTATTTTATATACGTTTTAAAATATTTTTTATATTTTATTAATATATTTTTTTAGCGTTAAATAAGCTAGCACTTTTTTACTAATTAATAAAAAATTTTTGTTACGCTTATTAAAATAATATTTCTATTATATAATAATATAATATTAACAGCTATATAATATAGCTTTATTTTTTAGCAGCTTTTTTTTTTTAGTTTTTTTTATTGTTTTATTTGCTTATATTTATAACTTTTATTTTATAAAATATATATTATATTTTTAGTAACGCTATATTTTATAAAACTTAAAATATTTAGCTTAGCTTATTTAGATTTAGCTAAAATAATATTATTTATTTGCTTTTTTTTAAAGCTTTTATTATTTAAAAATATTAAATATTATATTTATTATTTAAAAAATAAAAGCAGTTTATAAATAATTGTATATTTTTAGCTTTTTATTAAATTTATTTACTTGCTGTTTTTATTTAGCATTTTATAAGCTTTGCTTAAGCTAAAGCAAAAGTAAATATAATATAAACCTAGTTTTAAGCTTACTTTTTTTGCTAGCATAGCTATTTATAATATTATTTTTTATATAAATATATTAGCATGTTTTAAAATTATTTTTAAATGTTTTATAATTAGTATTTTTTAAATTATTTTATTAATTTTATATTATTTTTGCAAAAATATAATATTAAAAACTTAACTATATATAACTTAGCAGAAAAAGCTTTATATATATTTTATTGCTAATATTTAGCAGCGGCTAACTTATATTAGCTTTATTTTAATATAACTTAAGTTAATTTTATATTTTATAATATTTTTTATATTATTAAGCCTGCTAACTAAACCGGCAGCGTAATGCTTTTATTTACGCTAGTATATAAATTAAAATATTTTGCTTAAATAGCTTAAAGCGCAGATAGCGCTTTTTAAAAATTTATATTATGCTATTATTTATAATATTTATTATAAAATATTAAGTTTTTTAAGCTTATTAAAAAGCATATAAGCTTTTATATTAGCATGCTTGTTTTATACTAGATTAAAGCATATAATATTTATAAGCAGTATATATAAACGCTTAATAAAACCTTAAAGCTTTTTAATTTGCTTTAGTTTAATATATTAATATTTAAGCTTAATTTAATAAAGTAATATTATTAAAGCATAATAAATAGTTTAATTTATAAAGCGCTTTTATTTAAGATTAATTTATTATTTTATACTTTTTAAGCTTATAAAAGCTATTTATATAATATATTATTTATTTTGCTGCGTAATTTTATGCCGATATATTATAAAACCTGCTATAAGGTTTAAATCTTTTAATTATATTTTATAACTGCTATAAACTTTTATAACTTTGCTTTTAATTATATTTTATATTTATTTTTTTTGCTTAATCTTGCTATATATAATTTTTTTTTTTTAATTTTAATTAAGCAGCTTAATAAACTTATATTAACTTATGCTGCCTAGTTAATTAAGCTAATTAAAAAATTAGCTATTTTTGCTTTGCTAAACTTTAATATGCTGCTTAAATAATTTTATACCTTTTAGCACGCTAAATATTTATATATAAATAAACTATTGCTTTTGCTTTTTTATTTAACTTATAATAATATTATATTATTTTAAATGCTTTAACTATAAAAAGCTATATAAAAGCGCTATATATTTAATAAAGCTAAGCAATAATATTAAAAGCTAAATATATAAAATATAATATAAAAATATAATATAGTTTAACTGCTTAATATTTTATTTAAGTAGTATATTTTACGCTTTATTAAATTAGCTTGCCGGCAGCTTTGCTTAATATTTTTTATTATAAACCTAGGCGTTAAAATATATAAGCTTAAAATAGCGCAAAATATAATTAAAACTAATATATTATTTAAAATAATTTAATAAAATAATTTAGCTTATATATTTATTTTAAGCTAAATTTTTATTAGCTATTATAACGCGCAGCTGCTATAAAATAAAACGTTTAAGCTAGCATTATAATTTATTATATATATATATAACTTTAACTTTTTAAAAGCTTATAAAAGCTATATTAAAAAGATTAAGCTATTAATAGTAAATTTATTATATATATTATATTAAAGCAAGCTAAATTATATTAGCAGCTATATTTAGCTTTTTATTTTTTTTAATTTATATTATTTATTTTTCTATATTTTTGCTGCTTTAAGCAAAATAAAAGTTAATATATTTTTAGCTTAGCGCTTACTGCTGTTTAAAAAATTAATATTTTTTTTTTTATTATAGCGCAGCAATATAAACTAAAAAAAAGCGCTAATATTTATAATTATAATAAAAATAAATATTAAAGCTAGTTTATATATATATAGTTAATATTAAATATTATAAATAGTATAGCTTTTTAGTCTGTTAAAAGCTTTATATGCTAATATTTAAATTTTAAAGCAGCTTAAGCTGCTATATTTAAAAATAAACAAAAGCTTTTTTATTTTGCTGCAAACAATTAGTTTAATTATTGCTGCGCTTATATAAGATTTTATATTTTTATTATTTTTTGCTTTAAGCGCACTAAATTTTTATATATATAAATATTAAAACGTTTAACTAATAAGCGTTTTAAATTTTTTTGCTTTAAATACTACTGCTTAAGCTTGTTATAAAATAATATCGAAAACTTAAATCTTTTATATTATATAATTATTAATCTGCTATATAAAGCGCTGTTATTTATTATAGCTATATATTTATAGTTTTTTTTTTTATAATAGCTTTAAGCTAGCGCTATATAAGCTTATGCTTATATTTATTTTTATGCCTAAAAATAAAAGTCGCTGCAATATAACGCGCTTTATTTTAACTATACTGCTTTATTATATTATTTAAAAAATAACAATATTTAAAAGCGCTTAAAAATATTTTTTAAATAGCTATTATTTATATTTATAAAGCAACTTATATTATTTTATATTTTTTGCTTTTTATGCTTTAGCGTTTTTTTACAAAGCGCTAATATATTATTACTAGCTATTAATTTACTTATATAGCTTAGCATATTTAATATAACGTTTAACTGCCTAGTTTTAGCTGCTAACTTATTTAATTAAGTTATAAATTAAAAAAGCGCTTTAGTTTTTTTTTATTTTATATAGCAGAAAGGTTTAAATATATAGCTTATATTTTAATAAAATATATTAAAACAGTATATGCTTAATTAAAGCAGTAATTTAAATAGCAACTTAATAAAAAGCGATAACCTAACTAAAGTAAATATTAACAATAGCAGTTATTAAAGCAAGCTAAACTAGCGTTAGTTTATTGCTTAGTTTTATTTTTTATAAGCGCTAAAGTTATATTTTAATATATTTATTTTTTTTTGTTAGCAATATTAAGTAAATAAATAATACCTTAATATATACTTATAAGGTTAAGCTTATATATATAAGCTATTTTTTTTAACTACTAGTTAAAAGAAGTAAAGGTTATATTAATAAATATATTTTATAGCTATTAGCTTTTTTTATTTACTTGCTATATAACTATATAGGTTATTTTATTTATTTTAAAATAAATAACTTTAACAAGCAAATTTAAACGCAAAATATAAAACCTTAATAAAATATTACTTATAGCAGATTAATAAATAATAAATTAATAGTAATAATAATAAAAAATAATAACTTATTAAAGCTAGCAATATTTTTATATAGCTAGCGTAAGTATAGCTTTTAAATTTATTTAAAACAAGCTAGCATGCAATATTTTTAATATTGCTTAAAAGCATAAAATAAATTTATTTTATTATATATTAAATTATAGCTTAAAGTTAATAATAATTATTTATTAGGTATAAATTAGCTTTTTATAGCGATTTTTGTTTATTTTATATATATATTAATTGTTTTATAACTTAGTTTTATAAGCTAGGCTTAATAAAAAAATAAACTTATTTAATATAATAAAAATATGCTTTATTAACTTAACAATAAGCTGCTAGTTTAAGTCCGGCAATAAATTATTATTTTTTTTAGTTTTTATTTTTTTTTATATTTTTTTTTTTTATAATCTGCTAAAAAATTATAAGTAAAATAGCTATGCATAAAATTATTATATTTAATAAATAAAATAATATTTTAAAAGTTATAAATATTATATTTTATTAATATATTAGGTAAATTAATTTATATTTACTATTAAAAAACTTTAAACTAGTTTAAAAAAATATTATTAAAGTTAATTAATATAAAATCTTTGATTTTTTTTTAGTGCATTAAGGTTTTAAAATATTTAAAAATAAAACATAGCTCGATAGCTGCGTAGTGCAAGATATAATATTTTATTATTTAGCAGATTAAACGTAATAAGTTATAAATATTAGTTAATATAAACGTAAACAAGCTTAATAAAAAAAAGGTTAGCAATATTAAAATATTTTTATATTTAAATTAAATAAAGCGCTGCTATTTTTTTAGCTTATATATACCGGCATTGCAAAGCTAAAATTAATTAAAAAAAATATATTATTAAATATTAATTTTAGCACCTTTTTTGTTTTTATTGTTTTTATAAAAAATATACCTTATTTATACCTTTTTATTTTTAAGCTTTATTTTTATAGCGTTTTTTAATTTTAACTTATTATTTAGCTTAGTTTTTTAATATAAAGTCTAGTTTTTAGTTTTTTAAGTTAAATGTTTTTATATTATTATTTTACTAATATTATAATCTTAAAACCTAAAAAAAAGCCGGTTTATATAGCGTTTTAGCTTTAATGCTTAAAATAAACTAATTTAAGTTTAATAAAAAGTTTTTTAAGTCAACAAATTTTTAAGCTAAAATATTTATTAATATAATATAAAATAAAATAACTTTTAATATATAATCTTTTATTTTAATATTTCTTTTAAGCTTTAATTAGTTTTAAGCTTATTAAGCAGCGTAAAATATTAATTAACAAGCTTTAAAACTTTGCGCCGGTTTAAAAAGCTATTATAAACGCTAGTAAAAAATAAATCAGCAATAAAAATAAGCTAGCATAATAAAACCTTGCTATAGCTATATTTATAATATACTAATAATGCTATTAGGTTATTTAACTAAATTAAGCATAATAAGTTATAAATATTAGTTAATATAAATATAAACAAGCCTAATAAAAAAAAAGTTAGCAATATTAAAATATTTTATATTTAGGTTAAATAAAGCGCTGCTATTTTTTTAGCTTATATATACTAGCATCGCAAAGCTAAAATCGGTTAAAAAAAGTATATTATAAAATATTAAACTATAAAGCTTATTTATATTTTTATAATATAACTTTACTAATTATATTAGATTTTTTTAATTATTATATATAATAATCTACATTTAAAAAAATAGTTTTTATTTAATAAAACTTTTACTTTAAAGATATAAAAAGCCAGCCTTTTAGCAGCTATATTAATGCTTTTAAAAATTCTTATTTAGCTATTTAACTTAACTAGCTAAATATTTAGCGTATATAAAGTATAGTATATAAGCTAATATTTGCTACTAAAACAAGCAAAAAGATTAATAATTAATATTAATATTGCTAATACGCCTAGCGCTTTATATAAACAAAGTAATTAATATTTAACTTAACTAATAAGTAATTTAATTAATTAAAAAAAAACAAAAAATAAAAAAATATTTAAATTATTTATAAAACTAAACAAACAATTATTATTTAAGCTAATTACTTGTAAATAATTTAAGCAATTTATTATATTTTTTTTTAATTTTTTACAGGCGTTTTTTAATAAAAAAAAGTTAAAGCTATATTAACAAAAGGTCTTAACCTTACTTATAGCTTATTATAAACCTTTACCTTTTTTCCTCACTTTTAGCCCTTGCTTATCTTTACACCTAAAATTAACTAACTTCGCTAGCTACTTTTAACGCTTTAATTTAACTTATTTATAGCCTTGCGCGCTTTTTTTTTTTACCTTTTTTTTTATCGGATTTATATTTAACATGGTTTAACCTTTTAATTAATACTACTTTTAGCTTAGCGCTAACATTTTTAACTAGGTTTTGCGGTTATAAAAAGTAAACAGCTTTAACTTTTTAACCTTTTTACTTTTAAATCTTTTAGTACTACTTATATTTATATTTTATTTAAACTATAGCTATATTATAATTCTAGCTATAAAAATATAATATTTATAATTAATATATTCTTAGCTTTTTAACTATTTATTTTTTAACTAATTTGCTGTCTTTTGCTAAATTTAATAAATAAATAAATATTTGTAATTATTTTACTATTTAAAGACTTGTTTGCACGCCAGCTAACCTTTTTAATAGTTTTAGTCTTTTTTTAGTTATAATATCACGCGCTTTGCGATTTTTCTTAAAAAGCTTATATTTTTAAAATTAGTATATTTTAAGCTTTACGCATATATATTTTTTTTGCGTTTTTATTTATTTTATTAAAATATAATTTTTAAATAAGTTAATAAGTCGATGTTTTTTTTGCTGCACTTACTTTAGTTTATAACATTTTTATTATTTATATTATAGTTAACGCTTTTTTACGCTTTTATTACTATATATTTAACAATATATATAAAAAAAATAATATTTTTAAAATTAACATATCGCAAGCTTTATATATACTTAATTTTTATTTACTTTAATTTTTTATATTATTTTTATATATAGCAAGCTTAATTTATTATTATTTTTTTAGTAAACGTTATATAAACTAGCGATATTTGCAGCTAATTATTAAAAGTATTACTTTAATATAAATATTTATTATAACAATTACTGCTATTATTATTATTATTTACTGCTCTTTATTAATATTTTTATTAAAAGTTAATAGTGCTTAAAAAATATTAATAGTTTTTAATTACTAGCTTTAGCGCGCTAGCTATAATATTTTTATATAGCTACTATTAAATATTTTTTTAAGGTATAATATATTATTACCTGCGGATAAATAATATTTCTTTATATATATTTACTAATGCTAAAGAGTTAACTAATAATAAAGCAGTTTAAAAATAATTAATAAAAGGTTTTTTAAACTTTAAACTGCTTATTTACTATTGCAAAAGCTTATTTAAGATTAAAATAGCCTTTAAAATTACTTAACTTATATATTTAGTAAATAATTAAGCTAAATTAAGTATAAAAACTAGCTAAATTAATTAAATATATGAAAATCAAGGCTTAAGTTAGTTAAAATTAGTTATAAAAGTTTTATTTAATTTGTTTTGCTTATATAAAGCATTATATAATATGCTTTTTTAATAAAATAAAATAGTTGCAAAAATACCTTTATATATATATTAAGCATATAATAATTAATAAACTAATTATATATTTTTTTTTTTTTATTTCTTAATATATATTAATTTTTAATAAGCTAACTAAATTAAATTTATTAATTAACTTAAGCTTATATATAAAAAAGATTAATAAAAAAAAACTATATTTATATTGTTTAAAGCTTTTGTTTTATTATAAAAGTTTTATAAAGTTTAAGGTAGCAATATTATAATATTATAAAATATATAAAAATAAAATATATACGGTGCAATAATATAATAATTATATGTTTAGCTATTTTTAAGTGCGTATATTTTTTTTTATATATATTAAAAGGTTATTAGTTTAAATTTAGCTTATATTAGCAAAAAATTTAATTTAAAAGCTAAGCTTTAGCTATTAGCAATTATTATACTTTATTTTTAAAACCTTTATAATTATATATTAACTAATTATTATAGTTTTAAAAACTAACCTTTAAAAATAATTTGCAGATATTATTTATTATAATTATTTATATTAATTTTTAAAAAGACTTTTTAAAAAATTTATTTATAATTTTACGAGTTTATAAAATAGTTTTAAATAATTGCGATTATTAAATTTAAAAAAAAAAACTATATTTAGCAAAAAAGTTATATTTATATTATAAATAGCAGGCAACGCTAAAATTTTACTAATAGTAGTAGACGACTTATTTGTTAAAAACGCGACAAACGCGCAATTATAACCTACTAGCGACGCAATTATAACCTAGCAGCGTTCTTATAAAAAATACAGCGCTAAAAGATTTATAGGTTTAAAAAATATTATAAATAAAATATTAAAACTTATACTATAGCTAATACTAAATAGCAAGGTAAAAAAAGGACTTTTTTTTTAAAAAAATATAAAAGAAATATAGTTATTATGCACGATTTAAAATATTTACGCGAAATAGATCAAAAAAAAACGCGTAGTAATTACTATAAAATTAATTAATAAAAAATAAATAACTAAAACAATAAAAAGTAATAAAAAAAACTAATTATTTATATATTATAACCTAAATAAAACCTTGTAAAAAGCTTTTAAATAAGCGCTTATTTTAATAATAATAAACTTAACTAAAAGCTAAGCGTAAATAATAGCGGCTATATAGCTAGGTTATATTAATAAAGCTAAGCTTATAAAAAATAATAAAAAGATTTTAGTTAAAATAAATAACTAATTAAATAATTTAAAAAAAAAAACGCTAGTAGATATTATTAAAGTTATAAACATAGCTTTAGCTAAAAGTAATATAATAGCAGTTAAAAAGCTATAAAGCGGCAATATAATAATTATATTTAAAAACGCGGTGCTTAAAAAAGCTAGCAATAAAAAATAAATTATTAAAGCTTTTAAAAAAAATATAAAAATATAAAATAAAAAAATTATAGTAATAGTTAAAAAAATACTTATAAAATAAATTTAAAAAATATATTTTAATAAAATATTATTATAGCTACTACGTAATAAGCATTTAAAAATTATATAATATAAGAAAATAATATTAAAAAATATAAAAATAAGGTTTGCTTTTATTATAATATATTTAAATAGTCTTGCAGTAATTAAAACCATTTATAATAATAGCTTAATATAAAAAGCGCAGCTATTTAACTATAAACTTTTTATAAAAAAGCTAAAAATTATATAATATTATAACTGCTATAAGTTTAAATATATTATAAAATTTTACTTAAAAAATATTAAATATAAATATTATGTTATTTTTAAGCATTAAAAAAATAAAAAAAAATATTTTATAAAAAAAATAAAAGCTAAAAAAAAATATATAAACTATAATAATAATTATATAATATAAAATAAGCTATATAAAAAAAAGGCAAAATAAAAAAAAAAAGCAAAAGCTATATATATATTATAGCTTAAAAGCTTTTAAAGCATAAAAAAATTAGCAGCTATTAATAAAATAGCTTTAAATAATAAAATGTTAGCATTTTTAGCTTTAGCTTTTACAAGGCTTAATAATATAAGATTTTTAATAAAAAAGCAGCAGACTAGTAGCGCAAGTAAAAATATTTTTTTATTTATATAATAACTTATAATATTATATTTTAAAATATTATAAAATTAAAAAATAACGCAGCAAAAGCGCTATAAAATAATAGTTTTAACTATTTAGCAATATAAAAACTTTTAATTAATAAATATAATAATATTTACTATTTAAAAATTTATAGGTATTGCCTAGTATAGTCGGCTAAAAAAGCTATATTATATATAAATAAAAGAATTATAATAAAAGCTTTAAAGCAGAATTTTAAAAAAAACTAAGCTTGCGCAATAATAAGCAAAAAAAACTTAACAATAACTATATAATTAATTTATTTGCTTAACTAAAATAAATTAAAATAATATAGCTTATTTTAAGCTATTAAAAATAAAAATAAACTAATAAAAAAATATATAATAATAAAAGATTTTAACTTATATTATTTATTATAAGATTTAAACGGTTGCTAAAGTAAAAATATAAATAAGTTTTTAAAATTTACGGCAATATAAGACCTAATATTAAATATTTTCTTTAAAAAGGTAACTAAAGCCTGCTAAAGCTAAAAAAACTTAATAATAAATCTAATATAAACAACTAATAATTTAGCTATAATATATTAAAGCAACTTAAAATAGCTAAAATTTAATTATAAGGCTATTTAAATAATAATAAAATTAAAACTAAGCTTAAAAAAATATATTTATAAAATAAAAAAATAAAACTAGCTAAAAATTAATAAAAAAAAAGTAGCAGCAAAAGCAATAGTAATTATTATTTAAATAAATATTTTGCAAATAATTAATAAACTAAACGCAGCTTTTAATCTGCTAATTAAACAGCTAATAAAAATAGCAAATAAAATAACGCTTAAAAAAACGCTAAAAAAAAGCTATTAAACGTTTACTTAATAGTTATTAAAGGTTATAGCAGTAAAAAAGCAAGCTAAAAAATTATATAAAAAATTTAAAAGCAAAAAAACTATTATAGCTTAGCTAAAGCTTAAAAAAAAAAAGCAAGCTTTTATTAAAAAAATAGCTAAAGCTTAAAAATAAAGCTAAAAAAAAGCTTTAATAAAAATATTTAAAAACTTAAAATTATTATAAAACTTAGCTATATAAGCTAGGTTAATATATAAGCTGGCTTTAAAAATCGTAGTAATTTTACTATTAAATAAATTAAAAAAAAAACCTGCGGTTGCTAATATTTTTAAAAAAAAAACTACTTTGCTAATAAAACGCTTTTTTTTAATACTGCTTATAAACTTAACTAATATTTTAGCTAAAGATTTAATATATAATAGCTATTAACGTTTTAAAATAAACATATTAACTAAAATAAAAAATATAACGTTGCTAATTTAATTTCTAGCTTTTTAAAAAATACTTAGCAAAAACTTTTTATTTAATAGCTTTTTAAAAGTATATAGACTAGCTTTAGCTAAAAAGTTAGCTATATTATATATAGCTAGCTTTATATTAAAATATTACCTAGCAAGGTTTTAGCAGGCTAAAATAGTTGTTATTTTTAAGCCGGGCAAGCTTAAAAAAGTAAAAAAAACTATTAAAAGCTAAAAACTAATCGCGCTTATATATATAATTAAAAAAGTTTTAAAAAAAAGCTTTACTATTATATAATAAAAATAGCTAAAAATAAAAGCTTTTTACTTAATAGTTAAATAAGTAATAAAAAAAACAGGTTAACTAATATAATAATTAAACTAATAGCAAGAGCTGCTAAAATAGCTATTAATAAAGAAAATATTATTATGTTATTATAATTAAATATTATAAAAGCTTTTAATATTATTAATAAAAAAAAGCTAGTATATATTTTATAATAAAAAAGCTACTTTTTTTAAGTTATTTTTTAAGTTTATTTATTTATATTTAATAAAACAATATAATTTTGCTTTAATAAAGCAGCGTTATAATTTATTATGTTAAAAGCAAAAGTATTATAAAAGTTGCTGCTATTGCTTTTGTTTTTTTTTTTATATATTTTAACGTTATATAAAAACCTAGCAATATATTTAAAGCTAATAATAGCTGGCTTTACTAATAATATTAATTTATTAATAGTTAACTTAAAAATAAAATAAAACTATAAAATATTAAAAGCGGCGTAAAAGATTTATAAAAGCTAAGCTATAAAATATAATATAAAGTTTACGCTATAAAAAAGCAAGCTAATATATTTTTTCGGCAGCAAAGCAGCTTTTATTTAAATAGTTTATTTATTAGGTGCTATAGTTTATTTAATAAATAACGCAAAGTTTTTAAAAGTTTAGTTTTATAAAAATATAAAATAAAAAAAATATTTAGCTAAGCTTAAAAAAAAACTAAACATTTAATTATATATAATAATTAAGCTATAAAACTTTGCTTAAAGTAATAGCGTAACTAAAATAAAATAAATTTATGCAGCTATAGTTAAAAATATTTTAGTTTATAAAGCTATAACCTAATATAAGCTATTTAAAAAAAATAAAGCATAAAAAATAGCTAGTATTTTTAAAGCGACTTAAAACTAATGCTTAAAAAAAATAATAAAAGTTTTTAAAGCTATTTTAATAAAGCATTTAAAAATTAAAATAAAAGTTTTATTAATTAATTTATATTTTAATAGCAAAGCTATAGCTAGCAAAAATAAAATATATAATATAGCTTGTAAAAAAGTTATTAATTAAGCTATAAATAAAGTAGTAGTATTATTATGCGCAGCTAAAAAAAAGAAAAAGAAAATATAAACTAAAAGCAGGCTTTTAAAAAACAGTAAATATTTAAAAAAAAAAAACTAAAACAAAAAAATAAACTGCTAGCAAAAAAAGTAGTTAAAAAGATATAAGCTAGAAAAAGTTTTTTAAAAAAAATAAAAAGACTAATAAAAACATATTAAATTAAAGCGTAGCTATTTAATTTTAGCTAAATAAAAATAAAGCAAAAACAACGCTTTTAAAAAATATTAAAGCTTATTAAAATATAAAGCAGCGTTAATAACCTAGGTATAAATTAAAAAAATTAACTTTTTAACTTTTTTTTATAAATATATAAAAAATAAAAAAATATTATTATTAAGCGCTAATAAAATATAAACCTTGTATAATTTATTATTATTAATAAGCGTTTTATAAATATATATTTTTTAATATATTTTTATATTACTTTTAGTTAGCGATTTATAAGTAAACTTATATTATTATAATTATAACTTGCTACTGCTAAGCTAAACAGCTTATAATAATTTATATAAACTTAACAACTTAACAATTTATAAGTCTTAATAAAAAAATTTAAACTTAAGCAATTTTACAACTATAATTAAAAATAAAACTAAAATTATAACTTTAATTTTAACTTTAATTTTAATTTTAATTAAAAATATAAAACCTTTTAAAAAAACAACGCTAACTAAAAGTTATTTAAACCTAATAATAATTAAACCGGTAATATAATAAAACTTAAACTTATAATAACTATAGTAAAAAAACTAGCTATATTATAAATGTTAGTTTAATAGCTATAAGTTTAATTAACTAATAATAACTATAATGCTTATAATTAATATAAAACTATTATTAAAAGTATTTTTAAAAGCACTAGATTTTTAATTTTTTAGCATAGTTATATAGCTTATTTTTGCTTTAATAGCGCTGCTTATTAATATTTAAAACTTTTTTTATAAAAATAAAACTAAAATATAAAAAAAATATTTTAATAAGTTTAATAGCAATAAAATATTATTTAATAATTAGTTTTATAAACTAGCCAATAAATTTAATAAAAATTTAGCAACTTTTTATTTTAAAAAAAACTATATATAATATATTATATTTTAACTAAAAAATAATATTAAATAATTTATTAAAATATAATATTAGTTTATAAAACGTTTATTTTTAAGCGTTGCTAAAATAATTTAAGCTTTAAAAATAGCTTATTATAAACTTAATTAAGCTTTTATTGCCTGCAAAGCTTTAAAAAAATATTAGTTTAAATTAAAAGCTAATGCTAATATTTATTAATTTATTTTTTAATTTAACAGCCTAGCTTAAAAAGCTAAAATAATTAAATTAAAATAGTTTTAAATCTTATAAAAATATTTAAATATTAATTTAAATAGCAAGATTTTTAAAGCTAGTACTAATTTTAACTTTTTTTATAAATAATTTTATAATAAAATAGCAAAAATAATATATAATAACTAGTATATTTTTTAATGCAGCTAAAAAAATAATATAGCTAAAGCAAACAATTTATAAAGTTTTTGCAAAGCCGCTTTTTTTAAAAAAGCTGCATTTTTAGCACTTTTAAAAAATATAAAAAAACTTAATAATAAATAAAAGCAAGTATATTAAAATAATAATATTTGCTTTAGTTATAAAAAGCTAAAATATTAAGTAGCAGCATGCTTTAAACGTAAAAATATAGCTAAAATAAAAAAAGCTAATAATATAAATAAAACGCTTATAATTAAACTATTAATATATTATACGCTAGTTTAATATTTTCTGTTAAAAAAAAAAATAATAAACTAGTTAATAGCTTAAAATTTTATTAAGCTTTATATAAAGCTTAACGCAATATTAATTCTTTTAGTTTTAAAGCTAAAAAATATTAAATAATACTTTTATATTAACTATTAATAGCAAAATAAATATTTAAAAAACTATATTATTTTTGCCTTTAATTTAAATAGCATTATATTTACCTGCTATAATACACCTTTAGTTTTAGCTTTTTTTAAGCTTAAGCAATTTATTAAAATAAAAATAAATACTTTTTGCAACACTATAAAAAGCGCTATATAATAACAGCAAAACAATAAATTATAAAAGCTTATAAAATATTTTTTTAAAATTATAACGCTTATAAAAAAAATATATTTTATATAAAACTATAAATTATTAACTATAATTTAAATGTTTAAATATTATTATTTTAAGCTATTAAATATAAAGTTTTTTATAATAATTAATTATTAAGCTTTATTTTATTTTTTAAGTAAAAAAGTGCTATTTACTTAATAAGTTTAATAGGTTAACTTTTTATTAAACTTTAATATTATTTTTTAATATTACTTAAAAAAAAATAATATAATAGCGGACGTTTTATTAAAAAAAACTGCTAAATTATTTATAATATAAGCTTAAAAAGCAGAAAAAAAAACAATAGTTATAATATTTTTAAAAAAGCTAAAAAGTTTTATTATTATTATAAAAACTAAAATATTAATTTTTTAAAAAATAAATTTAATTAAACTAATATAAGCTAAAAATTAATAATAAAGCCTAAGCTTATTTAAAAGCTAATTATAAGTTTTTAAAAAATTAATAAATAGTAAGATTTTTTTATATATAGCTTTAAATAAAAAAGTATATATTTTTAAATTTATTGCTTATTTAAAGTAAAATAAAATAATTAAAGCCTTTAAATAAAAATTTTATTAGTTATATTTTTAATAAAATATATAATATTATATTTATAATTATTATAATTATAAAAAAAATAAAATATTAAAGAATAAAACCTTAAAATTGCTATATTTATTATTAATACCTTAAGCTATTTAAAAATAAATAATAATAAACAATAAAAACATATTAAAAAATATCTTTTTAGCTTTTAAGTTAAGGTTATTACGCTTTTTAATATTTTAACTTAAAGAAAATCTAGTTATTTTTTCTTACTATATATATACGTTAGTAGGTATAGCTAATTATAAGCTAGCTTTTTATAACAGTATTTTTATAAAGTTATAATAATATTTTTACAAAGTTTTGCCGGTGGCTAATTAGCAGCTAGCTGCTTAGCTATATACTAGCGCGCCTGCGTAATAATATCTTGGCCCTAGCTTAAGTTGTTTAATATATAGCACAAAAATTAGTTAATATATTAAAGCCTACGGCGTAATTTTTATTCTTTTTTTCTTTTTTTTTTTCCTCTTGTTTTTTTGCTTTTATTTTTATTATTGCTTTTTTTTCCGCTTGTTTTTTTTTTTTTATCTACTTTAAGCCTTTTTTTTTTCTAGTGCTTTTAATGCCTTTTAGTTTATTTTAGCTTATTTTTTATAACGCTATTTTTACTTGCTTTACTAGTTTATTTTTATTTTATATTAAGTTGCTGTTGCTATAGTATTATTTAACGTTAAATATAAAAAGCAGCAGCAAAAGAAAAAAAAAGTTAAAGCTAAACATGTAGCTTTAGCCAAAGCTTTATAATTTAATAGTTAAATTTATATTTTTAAACCTATTTTTTCTTTATATAATAATAAGCTTATGCTTAATTTTTTTAAACCTAGTAGTAATTATTTTACTATTTTATTACTGCTTTATTATTTTATATGCTAAACAGCGCGCTTTTAGTTTTTGTTATTTTTTTTTTTTTTTTTTTATTATAATAATATTTTCTGCTTTTTATTTTTTTTTTTATTTTTGCTTTCTTATAATAACAACTCTTTATCTTAGTCTTTTTTTTCTTTTTTTTCTTTTTTTTATTTCAATAATAGCTTTTTTTTTACTATTTAGCTTTTTTTTTTATAAATTATAAAAATAGCAGCGCTGCCAACTTTATTTTCTGCTTTATTTTTGCCTTTGCTTTTTTTTTTTACTGCTTATTTATTTGCTACGCCTACTTTTTTTTTTATATATACTTTTTACTTTTTTAGTTTTAATAATAATAACTTTTTAGCCAGGTTTAATAAAAATTTTAAGCCTGTCGGTAGTTTTTCTTTTATTATTTTACTACTATTATTATTATTACTACTGCTGCTGCTATTTTTATTTTTATTATTACTGTTAGCATTAATATTTAATTAGCTTATGCTTATAGCAGCTTTATAACCTTTTACTGGTAGCTTTTTCTCTAACAGTTTAAATATAAGCGTAGCTAAAAAACGCTTTTTTATGCTTTTTTTTATTTTTACGCTAAATATTTTTAAATATAACTAGCTTAGCTAGCAGTTTTTTATTTTATTAGTATTAAAGTAGTATTAAGTTACGCAGCAAATTTTTTATATTTATTTCTTTTTTTATATTTGCAGTACGCTAATATTTTTGCTGTTTTTTCTTTTTTTTATTTTATTCTTTTTATATATAAATAAAATAAAAAAAAAAAGCTTTTTATTATACCGCCTTACTTTTTTTTTTTTTATTATAAATAAAATATTTATAAGTTTATAAAATATTTTATTTTTTAACGCCTTATTTTTTTTATATTTTTTTTTTTTTTAAAAAAGCTATTAATAAA
>MU380613.1:0-17873 GCA_022495085.1 Xylaria sp. FL1042
TAAATATAAAAAGCTATTAATATAGCTTATAAAGTTTATTAATAGACTTTTTTTTTATTTTTTTTTTTTTTTTTATTTTTTAACGTTTTTTTTTTTTTTTTCTTTTTCTTTTACCTTTTTATTTATTTCTTTTCTTCTTCTTTTTTTTCTTTTTTTTATTTTTTTTAAAGTAGCGCAAGGCAGAGTGCTTTACTAAATTAAATAATAAAATAATAAAACAAAGAATTAATTTAAGCCTTATATAGTTTACTTTATTTTATATTAAGTCTAGAAATTATTATATTATATAATATATTATTATTAATCTAAAATAGCGCTTATAAGTTTAAATAGCTTTTATTAAATATAAACTACTAAGCTTGGCTTATTTTAAACCTTTAAAACGTTTATTATATAAGCGTGTAAGCATTGTTAACTAAGGCTTTTGCTAGCGGCCGCTTTGCTATAGATTTTTATATATATTTATATTATCTTGTTTATTTTTAAGGCCACTATTTATATAGTATATATTATTTTAATATAAAACTATTGTTTAGTATAGGTTATAATTATTACTAGTATTTTTTTTGCAAACATTAGCCGGGGTATTAATTAATATAGTTATTATTTAATACTTTTTATTTTATTTTTATAAGAATTTTTTATATTAAGTATATATATAACTATAGCTACTTATGCTAATAATTATATTTATATTATTTTTATTGTTTAAATTAAAGGTGATAATCTAGCTATACTTTTTTTATATAATAATAGGCTTAGATTTAACTTTATTGTTATCTATAGCAGTATTTCGAGCTATTTAATAATTAGCAAACTATTTATTCCAGCTTTTCTTTGGCCGCAATATTATCGGTGAATTAAAATTTATTGCTATGTTATAGCTATTTATAATTTAAATACTAGTTTTTCTAAGACTTATTGTTTATAGCTATGTGTATTAATATTAAATAAGCCTTGCTATTTTTTAACTTGTATATTTTTATATAGTATTATATTTAAGTTTATCTGCGTGTATAGGTTAATAATATATTAATATTTAATGCTTAGCGCTTAATTATAACCTGCTTTTAATTAATAGCTTAATAATAAATTTTAAAAGTATATGCGATTAACTAGGCAGCGACCGGTATTTAGTCTGCTAAGTAAAAGGTAATTAAATAAAGTAAGTTATTAAAAGTAAAATAAAATAAAGCTTTCTTAAGATTATTAAAACCTTTAGTACTAGGCGTTAAATAGGTGAAGATATAAATAAATAAATAATTTAATAGTTAAATAAGTAGGTATATAGGTATTATTATTATAGCTATTAATAGGATTAATAGTGAAAAATGGTAATTAAGTTTAAATATAAGCAATATTAGTATATATGTACCTGGAATTTACGCGTTATTTATATAAGCATTACTATTATTAGTAATAATATAAAGGCATTTTTTTATACTTCTTTTTTTTGCTTTTATATTATATTAGATTTTACTTTGATTTAAGAGTTATATAGCTAGTTATAAAGTATAAAATCTCTTAATATATTATGATATTTTGTTTGTATTAACTTATTACTTTTATTTAAAGCGCAAGGAGCTTTGGTTTTATTATTTTATTTTTTTTTAATTTTTCTTTTTTTGGCGAACGGTATAGTCTTAAATAGTAATATAGCAAACAATAACCGGCTATAAAATAAGTTTGCTTTAAACGCCGTTTTTAATTATTTTAGGCTTTTGCTGCTAAGGTTGCTATTTTGCTATTTTATTTATTTAGTAAAGTTTATTTAAGTATTAATTATAGCTTTTTAAGACGTATGTTATTTAGCGTTTTTTAGGTAGCTATTATTATAACCTGCTATTATTAAACCTGCACCTAGTATTTTACCTAACCTATTACGCTTTTTTTATTTTTTTTTATATATATTTTATTAATTATTAATTTTTATATAAAACCTTAAACTTTATTATGCTTAATATTATTATTTTTTAATTATAATTATAGCTAATTATAAATCTCTTAAGTGTTTAAAAATTTATTTTTTTAGTTTATATTAAATAGTTATAATTAAAACATTTACTTATTTTATACTTTTATTAAACCTTGCCGGTCTTTTGTCTTTATTTTTAATTAATTAAAACTTAATAATTTATACCATTTTTTTAATTTATATTAATTTAGCGTTGTATAATATTTTACCGGCATTAAGTTAACTTATAAAAATATAATAAAACTATATAAAATTAATTTATTAATTTAATAAATATATGTAGTTATTTTTTATATTATATATATATTTATTTGCTTTTATTTTTTTATAACTAAAACGTGAATAAAGCAGGTATTTATATTTAGTATAGTGTTATATTTATTTATTTTAGTGGTATATAAACTTTATAATATAAGAACGCCTGCGGGGCGGCTTATATAAAGCGTGCTAAATATTTTGCTAACTAAAATAAATTTATTTTATAATTCTTTTAAATTATTTATAAGCTAATATATTTAATAAATAAGACTTATAATTATTAAGTATTTATTTATTTTTAAGTATTTAGTTAAACTAATAAAGGTTGCTTGTTAAAGTAACAAGTTTTTTTTTTATTTTATAGGCGAGATATTTAAAGCTATTTAAGGATTGCTTTTACGCAGTTTATTGTTTAAATATATGCTTAGTTAGCAGAAAACAATTAGAAAAAGTCTAAGTAATATAAAAGTTTTTGCTAAGATTATTTATAAATTAATGGTTTTTAAATTTAAGTTAATTAATAATGTAGTATATTATATAGCATCTTTTACTTTAGCTTGTGTAGCTGGCATGCATGCGGTTATCGTAAAGAAAACAATATTATAATATATTTAGCTAGAGTTAAAAGCAATATTAAATATATTTAACGCTAAACTAGCCGCTTTTATATATATGCTAAATTAGTATAATATATGTTTGTTTCTTTTTTAGCTTAGATATATTGTTGACGCAATTATAAACTATAAAAAAAAACCTAACGTAGATTTTCTAGAATATATTAATATTATAATCAAGTAATTACAAGTATTAAACGGTTTAATTATAAGTTCTTTAATAATTTAAAAGCTATGTTTAATAAACTTCTCGAGATTTAAATTATTTTTTAAAATTAAATATATATATAATAACAAAGTTAATATTTTGGAAATTCTTTTATATAAAGATAAAAAAATAAAACCCTTGGTATTGCAGCTTATGTTTTTTTAAAAGTGGAATAAAGTGTATAATCTTTTAAAATCGATCCGCTATAAAATATATATAAAAAAAGGTTTTATATAAAAAGGTATAAAAAATAAAGAAGTTTTTTTACCGATATATTATCGCAGTATAATAAATAATAAAGTCTTAAAATATATTAATACTCTTTAAATAAATCGAAAAAATATTAACCGGTTGTTTAATCTTAGCTTAAAAAATATTATATTTTTTTTATATTATAATAAATATTATTAAAAGGACAACGTTAATATTAGATATAAAAGACATAAATATGTTTAGAAACTTAATTAGCTTATTGCTTTTAAAACAAAGGCAAAAAAAGGCCTAATAAAGATAAAACTTTTTTAAAAACTTAACAAGCGGTACGCAGATTATATAATAAAAGATAATATTATTCTTATAAATAATATTAAATAAAGTAGTAACCAAGTTGTCGCTGATTTAGTTTCTAGAGGTTATTATTAGCTATAAAAAATAACTGATTATATTAGCGTTTTAGTTGCAAAGTAAATAAAAGATGCTTTTTTGTTTTAAGCTTATTATTTTTACTGATCTTAGATGTTTATAAAAGCTGTTAAACGTAAAACACTATGTTTAAAAATAATATTTAAAATTGTAAACGTATTTTTTAGCTTTAAAAATTTAGATTATTTAATATCGAAAAAAAAAAAATAAATCTTTAAAAACTTTATAAACAAGTATATGTAAAATTAATATACCTTTAGCAACGCTAAAGCTTTATATAAAAAGCAGCATAAAAAATAGTTAAATATTTTTATAAATTTATAAATAAAATAGTTTTAATATATTTTAACTATATTTTAATATAATATAACTAGCGGTTATATTAGTAAAAACCTGCTTATGTTATTATTATTTAATATAAGTATTTTTATATTATATAATTAAAAATATTTAATATGACTAAAACTAGTTTAAATATTATAGTTATTGTTTTATAATCGCTTGCAAGACTAGAAATCTTTTTAAAGCTTATATATATAGCATTACTTAAATTTTTAAATAGTGCATTATTAATATAACGCTTAAAATTTTACTGTTTATATAGTTAAGAAAAAGTTAAATAAAAGCTAAATTTATACTAAAAAAGGATTACTATTAATATTTTTTGTTTATTTATTATTAAAGTAAAAGAGCTAGATATATTTTATTTTTATATTTATATATATTTTTTTTTTTTTTTTATTTTCTATAAGTAAATCTTTCCTTTTAATTATTTTAAAATATACTATAAATTCTACTACGCAAATACTTGTTTTTACTTCTTTTAACACTTATTTTTATAGTTGGACTAGATAATATTAATTATTATATATTATTTTAAAATTAATTAGCTATGTTATGCAAGCTTATTATCTGCAGGTTTACTAGTTAAATTATTTTTAATAGCAGGAATATTTTTGCTGACTGCTTTACGCACGTTAAAATTCTTGTTTACGTTAAAAAAAAAAGACTTATTAGCTAAGTTTTTATTGTCTGGTTAGTTTAGCAAATAGGCTAAAAAAAGAAAGATTAGCATATAATATAATTTTTAGGCGTTAAATACGCAAGACTAGCTAGAAATCTTATATATTTTATAAACTATGCTTTTATAAATAAGCGTAATATAATCTTTTAAAGCGGTTATAATAATATATATTAACGGCTTAATATTAAAATATAAGTGCTTAAGCTTTGTAATTATAAATAATAAAAGTCTAGGTTTATAAAAGCTATTATTTAGCTTTAAAAAATATTATTATAGTAAGCAAAGCGGTTAATTTATTTTATTAAAAGCTTTAAATAATTAGTTTTTATATTTTATTTTTAATAATACTGCAATTTTTGCTAGCGTTAATATATATTAAGCTGTTAACCTAGCGCTTTATTTTTTTATAAGAAGCTGCTTTTTAGGTTTTATATTAAATATTATATTTAATTTATTGCTTTATATTATTCTTTAACTATATCTGCTTTAATATAAGTGCTTTTAAAAAATAGCTAGTTAAAATTTATTATATTTTCTAAGGCTTTAAAAACAAGTCTTTTATTTTTAAATAAGTATACTAGTTAATTTATATATATGCTTATAATATAAGGTATATGCTTGCAGGCGTAGGCAAAGCAATTTTTATTAAATATAAAGTTATATTTAAAAATATAAATAAATATATAAAAAAACTATTAAATATTAATAATATAATTATAACTAGTTAATTAATAAAACAGTAGCTTTTATAATTTTAATAAATAGCTAAATTATAAAATATAAACTAAATTAATAAATATTATATTAAAATAGCCTAGGAAAACATTTATTTTATATATTATAAGCTTATATTTATTTTATTATAAAATTATAATATAGCTTTTTTGCTAGCTACTACTGCTTTTTTTTTTAATTATTAAACCTTTTAAATAGTTATAAGCTGCTTATATTATTTTTTAAAATATATTATATAATATCTTATGCTTTTATGTTAGCTAATATTTATATTTATATATAATATTATATTTATTATTTGTTAAAAAAGCATTTATTTTAAAAAAATAAAAGCTTTTTATTTCTGCTTAATATTTTTAATATTTTATTTATAACATTTTTTTTAGCCACTTTTTTATTTATTTTAAGTTTATAAATAATTGCTTTATTTGTTTAATAATATAATAATAAGTTTATTTTTATATTTATGTCGCAACTAAGCCTAATATTTATAAAGGTTAAGGCTTTATATTTAGTATTATTTTTTAAAAAGGCTTTTTTTTATGTTTATTTTATGCCTGAGCTTTTAGTTTATTAAGTATTTTAAGTGTTGCAAGCTATTTTAGATTATTATGCACGCGCTAAAGCAAGCGGTTTTTTTTTTGTTTTTTATAAAATATTAGCGCTGCTTGCTTTTATTAAAATGCCTGCTTAATAGCTATATTAATATTTATTTTCTAGTTGCTATATATTAAAGTTATTTAATTGCTACTAACCTTTACTTATTAAAAAAGCTTTAATAGGTTTTATTAATTAATTTTTATTATTTAATTTAATAATAGCTTATATAAATATATAATATAAAAAAAATATATATATATAAACTAAAAATTATTATTAAGAACTAGTTTATTTATATTTAAATATTTTGCTAATTTAAAACATGTTCTTTTTAGGACTTATAAAAAAGTTTATATAAAAAAAGCATTTAGAATTATTTTTAGTTAAGATTTTAATAAATAAAAATTTATTAAAAGTTATTAAATAATAAGTTATAAATAGCTAAAGATATATTGTTTAGCTGTTTTAGCTTTTTTTAACTTTGTTTATTATATAATACTACGGCATTTTTATTACTTAAAATATAAATAAAGCGTAGTATTAAATATAGGTAATTTAATAAAAAAAAACAGCTTAGCGTTATTATTATTATATAAATAAGCAAGAAGGTATTTTTAATGTTAATAAATAAATTAAGTGCTAAGCTAAAGCAAGCTTAAAAAAGTATATAATTATATATATAGTTTTTAAAAAGTCGGCAGATTAAACTATTTATAAATATTTATAATTAATAAAGCTTTTTAAATATTATTAAGTTTAAATAATTATATTTCTTTTAGCTACTTTATAAGTTTTAGTTATTTTTATTAAACTATTTCCATTTTAATATAATATATTATTAATTAAATAAAATACTAGTAATATAAAAGATTAAATATTTAAAAATAGTTATTATTATAACTAAACAAGTTTAGCTAAGCTATAGCATTAACGGTGGCAAATAAGTAGAGGCAAGTAATAATTTGGTTTTTTTTAGTTTATTTTTTTAAACATTCTTTTGCACACGCTATTTTTTATTTTTTTTTTAATTAGCGTTTTATTTAATGCCTTATAATTTATTTCCAATTAATATTAATACCTTTTGTAATTATTATTGCGTTTTTATTAAAGAGTTTGCTAATAGTTTTGTTTTTTTTTTAAACTTTTTTCTTTAATAAATACTTTATATTTTAAATTTATGCCAACTTATAGACTTTATTATTATTTATTAACAACTATTATACCTGTCGGCTATATTTTCTGCAAGTGATTATTTTTGGTAATAAGTTTATTATTAGCTATAAGTCGCTTAGTAAACTATATAAGTATTATTTTTTAGCTTAATAATAATTTATGACTTTTTTTACTAATAAAAAAATATTAAGCTATCTTGAAATTATATATTGCGTTTTTCTTTTTATAGTTTATTAATAATAATTGTTGCTAATTTAGTTAGCTTGTTTAGCTTTTTCTAAAAAAAATACTTTATACTTTTTTATTATTTAACTTAGCAGCTTTTATTTATACGCCTTTTAATCTTGTTTTTTTATTATCTTTTGCCTTTATATTTACTTATTGCTTTACTTAATTTTATATCTGCGCAATTTATATGTTAAAGTTTTTTTATTTATTTTTAACCTTTTTGTTATATTATATTTTAGTATTTTATTTTATGCTTATATAAAATATTTTACCTTTTTTATATTATTATTGTTAATATAGTTTATATTTTGCTGCGTGGGCTTAATTTGGCTTTATATTTTATAAGCAGGTAGCTATTATTTTATTTTTTTTATTAAAGGTTTATGCTTTTTCCTTTTGCTTGTTGCTAATATTTTTATTATTATATAATATTGCTTATTGTTTATAATTTACTATTATATAACTGTTTTTATTATTTTATATAGTTGCTAATATTTTTTAGTCTAGCGACGTTATTAGCAGAGTTTAATATTAAAGTATTTTATTATTAATACAAGTATAGCTTATTTTTATAATATTATTAGTATATATAAGATTATTTAATTTAGCTTTGTTTATTTATTATACCTTTATATATTATTACTTTATTTTTTTGTCGCTTAACTTATATAAATATAAGTCCTAATGTTTATTTTGTACTAAATAAGTATAGCTTATATTATTTCTAGTCTTTAGTTTTAACGATATTATTATAAAACTTTCGGCTAAGTTAAACGTTGTTCTTTTAAGTAGTAAGAAAGTTAATATTTAATAGTATTAAATTTAGGTTTTGCGTTATTAACTATAATATTGCCTTTTTTTTAGCTTTTTCTTTTGTTTTTTCTTTATTTAATTCTTTTTATTTTATACTTAATATTTAACTTAATAAAGAAAAGAAATATTAAATATTTTAGCTGTTTTTATAAATTATACCTGTTTTAGTCTAGCAATTTCTAGAAATTAATAAAATAGCCAAATCTTTTAGCGGTAATAATATGTCCGGTTTTTTTATATTTAAAGGGCGGCCGCTTGACTTAAAAAATATTTGCTTAAATGCGTTGGCTTTTAAAGGTATATTTTTGCTATTGCTTATCTTTTTTATATAGTTTAAAAGTTTTAACTAATATATTAAATAAAAAAAAACAAGCTAAAACTAGTTAAGCTATTAAATTAGCTATAATATTTTAATAAAGAATTTTTAGCGGAAAACTATTATAAAATAAATGCTTAAAGTATAATTAAGTAGTATTATTTATATTTTATATATATTAAAGGCTATTTTAGCAAGAGCAAAGATTTTAAATCTAATATATAATTAGTTTATAAATTATTTCTTAAGCTATTATTATTATTTAAATTTTTAAATAAAAAAGTTAAGTTTAATAGTTTACTAGGCTTATATTTAAAGATTATAATTTAGCTTATAAAATATATTTTTAAAACTAATCCTAAAGGCTATAATAATTAAATATATATTAAATCGATAGATTTTATTGCAATATTTAGATTTATGTTTTATTATTAATATATCGATGGCAAAAATAAAATAAAACAATAAATTTAAAAGTATTTTTTTTATTTTAAAAAGGCAGTATAAAATATTAATTTTAAATTAGTTAGCTTAAAAATAATTACTATTTAAAAAATAAAAAAGATAACTTTTATTAATAAAAATAATGTTAAAAAATAACTCTAAGGCTTTATATTAATAAAGTTATTAAAATTTACTTAAGTGTTTTTAAAAGGAAATTAAAATAATGCTTATACTATTAAGTTATTAATTTTATGCTTATAAGCTTTTTTGCTTTAAGACTAAAACAGCGTTAAGTTTATTTCTTTTAATGTTTTTTATTAAAGTTTTTGCAAAAATAGCAACTATTTTAATGCTTGGTTTATTAAAAGTCTAGGTATATATATGCTTAACTATAGTATAATTTTAAGTTTTGCAGATAGTAAAGCTATTAGTAGATTAATATTAAACTTTATAACTTTGCGAACGTTTTTTATAAACGCAGATAAATATACTGCTATTATAATATATTTATATAAAGATAAGGCGGATATAGCGCTTATAGTTATTAATAATATAGCTAAAAAAATATTTAGCGTTTATTTTATACTTTTTTTTAATTTTACTAAAAAGGACATTAAAAAATGCTATTTATTTGTGCTTAAAGATAACAAAGTTATTTTTAAGCTTTTTAATAAAGGTATTATTTATATAGCGTTAATTTTAAGCTTATAAAAGATTAAACACTTTTATATATACTATAAATATATAAGTTAACTATTAAATATTTTAAAGTTATATAACTAGCTTTTTAAAACATATAATATTAAAAAAGCAGATCTAGTTAAACTAAAATATTTAGCGGAAAGTATTATATTATTTAATGTTTTTAAAAAGCAGCCAGCTTTTTTTAAAAATTTAGTTTTATTATTTAAGAAATTATAAGGAGTGCTTAATTTTTACCTCGAGCTTAATATATTATTATTTAAAAATAATAATAATAATTTTATTAAAAATAATATATTTTATAATTTAGCTATATAATTAAAACAAAATAAATAAATTGTTTAAAAGCTAGTGCGACTTTTTATAAAATATATTATAAAATTTTTTTAAAAAAGTAATAATAATACTAATTTTGATCTTTTAAGCAAAATGCAAGCAAGATTGCTTATAAATTATATATTTTAGGTTAAAAATATAAGTTTTACGCTTAAAAATTTAAATTTTGCAGATATATATTTTATATATAAAGGCTTTATTTAATAGTTGGCAAATATTATTAATAATGTTATATTAGCTTTTAAAAAAGTTTTAACAAAAAAGATTAAAGCAGCTATAAACTTATATTAACTTTTATTAAACGTATTAAAAATTAAAACTAAAAATAATGTAAAGCTATATATAAAACGCTTTAATATTTTATTAATCAGCTTTAAAATAAGCTGTGCTGCTTTTATAGCTAGTATTTTTAAAAAACTTAAAAAAAATATTTTTTTTTGCAGCCTAAAAAAGCTAACTAAATTTGCGTAGCTAGCTTTAATTAACCTAAAAAGCTAAAATTATAGTAACTTATTTTATAAGATTTATAATAAAAAGCCTTTTTAATATAGCTTTAAAACTATACTCTCGATAAAACTATTAACTTAAGCTATTATTAAATTTGCCAAGTTAATAAAAAAGCCTAGTTTTTTTAAAAATTATTTGCTTTAGCTTAATAACTTTTATATATAAAGTAAAAAAAATAAGCACAAATTTAGTAATATATATTAAGCGTTTTTTTAGTTAATAAAAAATAAAAGTTTTAAAAGGCTTATAAATATTTATAATAACTTAAATAAAAATTAAAAAAAAGCAATATAAAAGCTTAAAAATATTTTATTTAAAATATATGCTATTAATAAATATTAAAGTTATAGTAAAATATACCTAGCTTTTATTATAATTATAACTATTTTAAAATATTATTTTAACTATTAAATAATATATATATTTTTTATTAATTTATTAATAAATATATTATTTAAAAGATATAAAAACTTTTATAAGTTATATAAATTTTTTTTTATTAATATTTAATAAATATTTTATATTTATAATGCTTTTTTAAAAGTTAAAAAAGGCTTAGCGTTATTTATAAGAAATAAAAAGCTTAAGCCGCAAGATATTAGTAAAGATTTTATTATATAATTTTTTATTATAAAATTATTATATAGCTTTATTGTAAAGTATAATTTATGTTTTTACGCAAGAAAAAACCTTTATTTACGCTTTTTTTATATCGATATTTTTAAATAATATTATATAAATTTGAAAGCTTATTTTTTTTTAAAGCGTGTTATAAATATAGTTTCTTAAGGTTATGTCTTAAACTTTACTTTTAATTAAAAAGCCAAAGCCGAGCTAAAAAGCATATATAAAAATATTTTATCGGGTATAAGGCTTATTTTTACTACTTTAACCGCACTTATTAAACAGCTGTTTATAAAGTTAATATATTTTAATATAGTTATTATAAATAAATGTGCTAAAATATTTAAAATAATAATAGTTAATATTATAAGCTTTTTAAACTTTATAATAACGGTTTTGCTTAGAAATATTAAATAATTATATTTAATAAACTATTTTTTTTATAAGTTTTTACTTTTATTTCAAGCGTAAATTTAATTTTTATTATTATATTATATTATAAATAATAGTAAGGTTAATAGTAAACTTTAAGTATGCTATTGCTAACATAAAAGACTAAGAGAAATAATTAATAATATTTTATATAACGGTAATATTATTTTTTAAAATATAAAAGCTAGACTATAAGTTGGTATTATTTAAAAACTAATATAAATAGCTATTAATATTTTAAATAATATATTAAAAAGTTAATATTTTATCGATATCGAAAATATTATATTTATAAAAGTTAAAACCTTGTATATTTTTAAAGCTTATTTTTAAGCTGCTTTTAAAACTATTAAGAACTTTTTATTTTTTAATAAATTTATAAAAAATAAAGGTAAACCTGGAATAATATTGCTGGTCTTATATTACGCGGCATTTATAAGTGATTTTATAAATTACTTAGATATAAAGCTAAAAAGTAATAATAAAGCAAAGGCTAAAATATTAGTTATAATAACCGATTTTTATTAAAGCTAAAAGGCTATAATAATATTAGTTTTTATTTTTTATATAAATAAAGTTAAATTTATTAGCGACTTTAACTATAAAACTATAGCGTTTATAAGATTTAAATATGCTAAAGTTTTATTTTAAAATTTTAAAATATTTAGCAGAAGTGCTAAAGATTTATATGTTAATTTATAAACAAGATTTTTATATTATATAAATAATTATTTTTAAAAAGAACTGGAAGCTAGAGTATTTTAGGACTTTTATTATTTTATTTGTTATTAGTTTTATAAAATATTAAAAGAATATAATATAAAAAACAAAAAGAAAGAATTTATTTTAATATGCAAAAAATATAATAAAAGCAAACACTTAAAATAGGCTTGCTTTAAAACTGTTTGCAAAATTTGCTGCAGTATATATATAGCAAGCAAATATAAGCAAAAAGATTAAAATTAACGTTGCTTTTTATATAAAAAGCTTAGGCATATAAAGGCTAACTATAAAATATAAAATAAAAAAACCTGTTATTTCTGCAGAAAGCCTAGGTATATTAAAGCTAACTATAAAAAGCTAAATATGTAAAATATTAAGACTGTAAACATAACTTGCTATAACTACGGAGCTAAAAGCTATATTAAAGTAAACTATTTTATGCTATAAGTTATATTTTATTAGCGTTGCTATAGCTAAGGTTATAAAGCTATAAATTATTTAACGCAATTATATTAAAAATATAATAAGAATAGTTATATAAAAAATATATGCCTAGATTATATAAATATAGTTAAGCATAATAAAAAATCTAATAATTTTAAAACTATAGTATAAGAATTTAAACTTAACAAAAGCTAAAAAAAAAAATTATAGCAGCGTAAAGATATAAAAAATTATATAAAAGCTTTAGCAAAGCTATATATTATTAATATATTAGCACAGCAAAATTTTATTAAAACTATTAAATAAAAAAGATTTAACGCTTAAGCTAATATATTTAGTTTTAGTATAACTAGTAGATAAAAATATAACTTAGCAAATAATATATAATAATAATATAGCAGTAAAAAGTATAATATTTTACGGTTATATTTAGCTGTAAATATTTATTTCGGCTAATATTAACAAAGAAATTATTTTTTATTTAGCTGTAAAAGGCTTTAATTGTTTATATATAAGGCGTAATGCTAATTAGTTACTTAAATATGCGTAGTATACTTGCGTAAATTTTTAACAGCTTAATTAAATTATATTGCTATTAATTATTAAGCTTTTTAATAGGTTATATAAATGATTTATTTTTATAATATAGCTAATAAAAATTAAACCTATTTTTTAAGACTTATTGTTGCGTTTTCTGTAAAATAATTAACCGATTTAAATTATAAAGTAAGTATAAGGAAGTGTTAATTATTTTTTATTATTTTAATAATATTAATATTATTTTTAAAGCCGATAAATTTAAAGCTTTTTTTTTAGCAAATTTTAAATGTGCTTAGCTTATAGTTTAAGGTTTTGCTTATATTATAAAAGGTAGCAGCTATTATTAAATTATAGCATAACTACTTGTATTAATAGTTTGCTTTTGTTTTTGTTAAATATATTTGTTGTTTTTTATTTTTGCTTGCTTGGCTTAACCTACCGCGTTTTTTTCTGCAAAATAATAGCATTATTAATATTACACGCTTTATAAAACGCTAACAAATAAATAAGCTGTCAAGGTTTAATGCTTTATTTTTAAAACAATAATGCTAGCTAAATATTTTAAGTTATAAATATACCTTTATATAAAGTATATTATTAAATAGCTTTTTGTTTAAAATTTATAACCTTAAAACGCTTAGCTTTAAAATTATTAAATTTTTTATAACTAAGAAGATTAAGCGTAGGTTTTATAAAAGAAATAGTCGATTAGATTAGTTTATTAAATTATAAATAATAGCTAATATTTTTATATTAGTTAATTATTTAGCTTGCTGCTAACCTAGTAAGTTGCTTATTTCGCTTAAAAATATTAATTTTTTACTATTAATAATATGTAGAACTGCCGACGGCTTATTTAAAGCTTGATTTTTATTTATTTTTTTATAATTGCTTTTATTACTGCTTTTTTTTTTAATGTTATTGCTTTTTATAATAATACTTATAATCTTACCGTTTGTTAAAAAAAAATTTAAAAATAATAACCACAAGGAATTATTTACTATAATATTTACTGCTATTTATAAAAAATATAACTAAAAATATATTTAAAAAAAGGTTTTTTTATTACCGTTTTATATTAGTTTATTGTTAATAAAAGCAAGTATTATTACTTTTAATATAAAACTTTTATATATTTTTTGTTTAAAAATTTAAATTATGCTAATATAAAAATTATAGCTTAAATTTTTAAGTTATTATTTAATTTTATAAATTTTATAGCTAATATTAATTAACTACTAAGTAAATATTTTTAACGTTGCTTAAGAAACTTTTTAAGCTTTTATTTATTTTTTATTTTTAATACTTTATATTTAAATTTATATTAACTATATAATTTTTTATTTATATTAAATTAGCTTACTAGCTTTAGATTTTATTTTTATATTATTTTTTAATTTTAACTAATATTTTAGTATAGTTTTTTTATATAATATCTAGCTTTTAGCTTTTTAGCTTAAGTGCTTTATATAACCGAGACCTTTAAAAAATATTTAAAATAAGTCTAAATAAAGCATTAAATAAATCTTGTAGGTTAACTAGTAGATTTTACGCTAGCTTTTACGCTAGCTTCTGCATAAGCTTGCCTCTTAAGGCATCTGCTAGTAGCAAAACTAATAGTTTTGCAGCCAAGCTTCTTAGCTATATCAGGGTTGTTTATTTTAAAGTAAATGGCATAGCCTATATAATTATATAGCTAGTAGGTAAAAAGGGGCTAATAGCTATAAAATATATTAATTAATATAGCTTTTATTTTTTTTAACTAATAGTTAGGAGGAATAGCTTGTATATATAAACCTAATTTAATAAATATATATTAAAGTGTTATTTATTTATCTGACAAGCTATAACCTTGCGCAAAAAAAGCTATTTTGCCCGGTTAAAATTATTAGTAAATATGTTAGCTTGCCTGCTAATATATATTTAAAAGTAAGCTCGCAATATAATAACTAATTATGTTTAGATTTTAATAATAGTGGTATTATATTTGCTGTTATTATTACTTTGCTAACTGTTAAAGCTTTAGAACTTTTTTTTAAACTTTTTTTTTAAAAATATTTAAGCTTGGCTATAAAAATATATTTTCTTTTTTTTATATTGTTATAGCAGAAATACTAAAACAGGGTAAGCAAAGGAGTTTCTTTTAAAAAGCAGCTAATTATTTGGTGGCTAAATGAAAAATAAAGGACGTAAAAAAGGTAGTTATATATATAAAGTTTATTTTATGCGATTTTAAATTTTGTTCTAGCGCTAAACTATATAAATATAATTTAGCTGCGTCGTAAAATATTAGCTAGGCCGTTTTTAGATTAACAAATATATTAAAGTATGCTATATTTTTATTTATTAAAAACTGTCCGCTTTTTTTACTATTTATTAAATATTTAAAGGAGTTATAATTAAAAAACCTAGTATAGCTAAAGATAGCAATAGTGCTAGACTTATTATTATCGCTAGATTAGCGGTAGATAAATAATTAATGGTAATAATAATATGCTAATTATAAGTGTTGTTAATAAATTAATTATGCTAATTAAATAAATAGGCCTTTTAAATCGTAAAAGCGACTTATATATACGTAAATGCCTAGTAATAAAGTCTAATTATTTAAATTATTAAAGTCGAAGTTATTATTTTACTGCAGGTTTATTTTAAAAAAATTTTATTTTTTAGTTTTTAAAAAAAAAAAAAGAAAAAAAGAACTAAGTTTTAAAATAGCTAACTTTTTATCTACTTTTTTTTTTTTTATTTATTAGTCTACTATTTTTAATATTATAGTCTTTTTAATATTAAATTAATAATTTTAATTGCTTAAGTATTTTAATTTGCCCGGTTTTATTTATTTAATCTTTTTATATTTATTTATTATAACTTTAATTATTTTATTTTAGCGTAATAAAATGCGTTTTTTATGCTTTTTTTTAAAATATATTAATAATATTAGGTGCTAGAATAGGTTTGCTTTAGTTTTTGTCTATAAATAGTTTACGTCGGCATTAGCCAAAATTTTATTAATTAATAAGTCTTAAACCTTTTTTTAACTATATCGACTACGCATATAAGTATTCTTAGTCTTATAATTTATTTTTACTGTTTAAAATAATAATATATATATAATAATATAAGCTTTAAAATATAAAAATATTAGGAGTATAAAAAGCTAACTAAGTATTTAAATCTTTAAATGCCTTTTTAATTAAAAAAGAAAACCTAACAGAGCGGCTATTATATAAAATATTTTTATACCTTTTAAAATATATTTTTGTTTTTGCTGCTATTATATGCAGCAGCGGTTACAACTTATATTTTCTAATAATTATTTTTTATATTTAGCTTTACTTAGGCAGTAATTTTTATTACCTAGTAGCAACTTTTTTTAATAACTTATGCTTTATTAATAACTACTACACCTTTTATATAAAGCGTAAATAATTTTACTTAGCTATAACTTATTATTTTTTTTTTTTTTTTTATAAACTATTTGTTTATTATATTTAAAATTTTATAATAATAGCAAGCTAAACTATTAGCTTTAATAAAACAAGCAAACATATTATTTAAAATAATAAAGCGCACGCTAACTTTATATTTGCGGCCTTTAATATAGTTTAACTTATTAAATTGCAGTAAAATAAAATCATAGCCTAGCTTATATAACAGGGTTATATATATATTAAAAATAATGCTTTATAAGTATTTTAATTTATTATTATAAATTATTAAAGCTTATTATATATATTATTTAGTTTTTATGCGTGCTGTTTTACTGTTTTGCTGTTTTAGTATTAATATTTTTTTGCCCTTTTTATTTAATATTTATTTATTTATTTTTTACTTTTAATAAAAAACACTTTAAGAAATTAAGAAAAAAACAAGGCGACGCAAATAAGACGTCCGATATATTTTGTGTGCCTAGAATACCTAAGAAGACTTATAACCGGCCGAGCAGAACTCCTATATATAGAAATAAAAAGCGCAAGGCAACCTAGGCGAAAAAAAATAAAAATAAAGACCAGCTTGCGTTTAAAAAAATTAAATAAAAGTAAATATATTATATCTGCTGAAATATTTTTTTATTATTTTTTATATTAGCTGCTTATTCTTTTTATAAAAATGTTAACTTAAATTTAATTTAAGATTTTATTATAAACTTAATAGACTAGCTTAAATATAAAAAGGTTTAATTATATTAATAATTTTATTTTTTAGTTATATTTATATTTTAATATTATAATACTTAAAAATTAGTTTAAAAAAGGTTAATTTATATTTATATTATTAAGTATATTTATTAAAAAAAAAAGCAAGAGAATAAATAAATAATAATAAATAATAAATAATAAATATTTAAAGCGTATAGTTATTATTTAATAGTTAATAATAAAAGCCTAGTTATAAAATTATTTTTTATACTAGTTAAATTAAGTTTTGCGTTAATATATAATAAAGTTAATATTAGCTTATTTATTTTATAAAATAAAAAAAGCTAGTTTATTATTTTATATTAGCAAAATATTATATTTTAAGCTAATAAA
>MU380614.1:0-17804 GCA_022495085.1 Xylaria sp. FL1042
GCCGCCGCCCCCCCCCCCGCCCCCCCCCGCCCCCCCCCCCCCCCCCCCCCCCCCCCAGATAACATTAAGTATTAGGCGAGAGTATAAGGTCTTTCGGACAGTGTATGCATCATTACACTATACGATGCATTTATTAAAACAACGTCACAATGTTTTATTCTAGTCGTGCGAAACAGTTTTGGCTACGGCTTCTTAGAATAGTCCAGAGAGCGATCATCTACGTTCCGCCCGTGTTGCTTGTGCCAAAACAACAAAGACACTACCATATTCCGCCGTAAGGAAAGCCCTAATCACTATATCTTTGTCCACCGGGCAAGCTTATGGTTTCGTCGAATTCCGTTCCTGAATTTGACACCAAGCTCTTTGTCTACTTAGGTCAAGATGAAGACTATCATCATACTTTAACCATACCGCTTCTGGAGCATATTATAGACTGGAGCAAAGTGTGCTGACGACATGGAAAGAGCCGATATACTCGATTTATTCACAAGCTAGCTCACAGGCCTCTATCTACTCCGTGGGGAGTCTGGAGTCAAGATGATTATTACCCCTTATACACATGTACTCGCCGTGTCTGCCCTGAGCAGGCTCAGTACCTGTATCTACGAAAACCCCCCATTTACCCTGGTGATCTACGTGCTCGATGAATGGCATACTATGAGCCTTGATGAGTATCGACGCTATGATGGCCTAGTGCGATGGAGGGATCCTATTATACCGATGTGTACACCCATAGTGAAAAGGGCGCCTCGTATGATTAGGACGATTACTTCGAGCATTTGGACTATTACGAGTATTACGACTGCTTCAGCTTCAACTACAACTTTTACTACGGCTTCGACTATAACCTCAAGCTTAACCTCTGCCAGTATCGAGACATCTTCAATGACTTCATACGCGAAGAAAAGTGCGAGGGAAGCCTATGAACAGCGCAAGATCGAGTCAGAAGAAGAATGTGACTGGTTCGTTGCCTACACCATAGGCAAGCGGCTCCAAACCCCGTACAAGCTCCTGTCCGATTCCGAAGTTACAGCTCTAAGTGATGCCATATCGCAAGGGCACGCGAGTAACCATGCGCTGGAGCAAATCGCGAAAGCAGGCTCTCGACGGCAAGCAACGCAGGCGAATAGCCTCGGAGGCGCTCTCGATTACCTCGTCAGAGACCCTCTTAGAAAATCCTGTCATGCTTTTGTCAACCTGCAGCGCAAACTGGTCCTCATCAACCACGAAAACAATAACACCACAGAGATAAGCGCTTTCTTTGACACCGCTCTGGCGACGATCTTTGATGCCGGCTTGCATACTTCCTCTACGCCACAGTGGGATGGGATGCCTAAAGGGTCGAAAAAGGCGATTTCAGTCGTGCGAGCGAAGTCATGGGGCAATGCTAAGTATTGCTTCGGCGATGACTGCGATTGGCCGGTTCGTATCTATGATATGTGGCGGGGGTCTGTCAGGTTGCGCGAGGAGCTGACGACAAAGCTCGTCGAGGCTAAGACGCAGGCACTGGATCCTACTCGGATGGATGGGATATCCCTTTCGTCTACACTTCGTAAAATAGGGATTTTGGTGCCGCTATATATCGTACTTGGGGTCATTTATAGGCTACTGTCTCATCATCCTACTGTCCAGTTGACATTTAGGGGATTATTGTGCGAGTGGTTGGGTAGATGAGTAGAGAGATAGATAGTAAGATGAGCGTAACAAAGTAATTCAATGCATCTATTCAAAGCATTTTGCAAATGCTGAGTTGTAACCCTTTGACTTTCTTGTTTTTGATGACGTGAAGCCTAATCTTGTTCCTAACCCCTTGCTTGCTCCTTTCCTTTCTTACTGTATATATCTGTAAACTAAGGTTACATGTGTATTCATGAACACTGTTATGACTGCTAGAGCTTTGTGATATAAGTTTGGGGTATAATTGTCTATGGAAAAAGGATGAAAGATCTAGAATGTCTACGAGTGGGAATATATGATGGGAAATTCGGCATAAGCTAGTGAGATTGGCGAGTATTTAGAATACTGGCTATGCCGCAATCCTAGAGTATGATAAGGAAGCCCATATTCTAGGCCCATCCCCGATGCCCCTTTACGTATAGATACAAATACTTTCGTGAACCGTATTGTGAGCGACATCAGTGATCATGGGAACTACCCAGTCTGATGTGTATATAACCATTTACATGCTTTGTAATACTCTCTTTCGCATACGATGGATGCACATGGTGTAATGATGACAGATGATTTCCAATCACATCTATGTCATGTAATGGATCTGCGACACATGTGGTGATGGTACAGCATCGAGATGACAATTGAGACATTCATAAGACGAATGGAGAACTCGATGGCTCATTAGCGAGCCCGTGCTACTTATCCGATAGGAAGATGTTGTGAGTGAAAAGACTAGGACCTCTGTGGCCGTCTAGTAAATTGACTTGCTTCTTCCTCCCTATCATACAATCGCCTCTGTTCAGGGTTGGCTCGACTTATCGACTGAGCAATGCTCTCATGATCTCTCAATTGCTCACACGAGAAAAGTCCATCAGTCCCTTCATGACGATTTTTCTCATTCTTATTAGCGATGTGTCTCTAATCGCCGTGATTTAGTGATTGAGAACGTGGATATAGGGGCATATCATGCTCCAGGGGCTCTCCACGATTTAAAGTAAGTACCTCTTAAGTAGGTAGGTAGGTACCTACGATCTAGGGTAAACTTAGTAAGTACTTACCCCGCTATAGTTAGCGCCACAACCACCCGCCACAGTGCCCCTCTCCTGGAGGGGACCCTTCCGAGCTCGCGCGCCGCGTACTTAACAAAATGCCACAAATCGTTTTCCAGCGGACCTACTGACTCACTTTCTCTCATGAGATCGCTTGGTAACCCTCTGCTCACTCGCCTACGCGGGATCGTCGTAGCCCGCCACTGGTCGCCGCTGCGAACCACCTTCGCCACCTTCACTACCTTCACTGCCTTCACTACCACAGCCCCCAAGTTCAAGCCGTCCGAGATCATCAACACCAAGCCCAACACCAAGCCCAACACCACCTCGACCAACAAGCCTATAATGACCACAACCATGACGACCCTCACGGGTCAGCCCCTCGACAGGGCCTCGGTCGACGGCTTGTTGCGGCGGCGCATGTTCTACACGCCCAGCTTCGACATCTACGGCGGCATCAGCGGCCTGTTCGACTACGGCCCGCCGGGCACCGCCCTGCAATCCAACATCCTCGATGTCTGGCGCAAGCATTTCGTTTGTTCGTCGACCCCCGCGACCCCCGCGACCCCCGCGACCCTCGCGACCCTCGCGACCTTTCTTTACTCACAATGCTCGTTCTAGTGGAGGACAACGTTCTCGAGGTCGACTGCAGCGTCCTGACCCCCCACATCGTCTTCAAGACCAGCGGCCACGTCGATCGCTTCTCCGACTGGATGTGCAAGGACCCCAAGACGGGCGATATCATGCGCGCCGACCACTTCGTCGAAGATGTGCTCGAGGCCCGTCTCCGCGGCGACAAGGAGGCGCGTGGCCAAGCGAGCAGCGCCGGCAGCCAGAAGGACCCGAAGCGGGCAAGCAAAAGCAAAGCCAAGGGCCAAACCGCCGTCAGGCTCCAGGATGAAGTCGTCGAGGAGTACGAATCCGTCCTGGCCCAGATCGACAACTACGACGACAAGGGGCTGGCCGAGCTCATACAGAAATATGACCTGCGATGCGCCAGCGGCGAACTACCCACACCGCCCGTCGCATTCAACTTGATGTGTAAGTACAATAGTCTCGCGATACTCACTACCCTCTTCTTGTTACATGAAATTGACCGCCCGAAACAGTCCAGACTTCTATCGGACCAAGCTCCAACACTCCTGGTTACCTACGGCCCGTAAGCGTCAATCTCCCTCTTCCTCCCTCTATCTCGCCCCCCTTTTTGGGTTTAGATGCACACTAACCCGCGAATGAACAGGAAACTGCCCAAGGCCAATTTCTCAACTTCGCCAAACTTCTCGAGTTCAACCAAGGCGTCATGCCCTTCGCATCGGCCTCCATCGGCAAGTCCTACCGCAATGAAATTTCTCCCCGCGGTGGTCTACTCCGTGTTCGCGAGTTCTTGATGGCAGAGGTAACTATCTTCTCCGCTCTCACTATGTGTTTCTATATGTCTAACGTGGGCGATAGATTGAGCATTGTGAGTTGCTCCTAGCATTGTCGCATACTTTGCACCATTCTAGTCGTCGTGCGTAGCTGACTCATCGAAAGTTGTCGATCCAGAGGGAGGCAAGAAACACAGGTACAGGGTTGCATACTCTTGGCGCGCACCAAGAAGCTAGCTGACACGCAATAGTCGTTTCCGCCAGGTCGAGAATGTCGAGCTGGAACTCCTACCACGGGACGTCCAGCTGAGCGGAAAGACCAGTACCGTCAGGATGACTATTGGGAAAGCTGTGGCGGATGGCATTGTGGATAATGAGACTCTAGGATACTTCTTAGCAAGGATAAACCTCTTCCGTGAGTAATGTCCCGCACACTCTCCCGAGAATTCACTCAGTCCTCGGGTCGACCTACTAGAGCTGAGATCTGATTGTCTTTTAAAGTCCAGAAAATTGGCGTCGATCCTAAAAAGACGAGGTTCCGACAACATTTGGTATGTTATACCTAATTCGTTTCCCTATCCGCACAAATATAGAAACTAACAGCTGCGAATAGTCAAATGAGATGGTGAGCTCGTTGGATACGTACTCTTATTTCAACTACTAACGTACAACAGGCTCATTATGCATGTGATTGTTGGGATGCTGAGCTCCTTACTTCGTCTGGCTGGGTGGAATGTGTTGGATGTGTAAGTGTTGAGCAAGATGACTTGTCTCGGCGATGATTAACTAGGTCTTTTGCAGGCTGATCGTTCTGCCTACGATTTGTCTGTTCACAGTAAGAATTACACCTTTTCACCATACCGTCGAGCCGCTGTTCAGATTTAAGCTAATTGAGTACAAGGCAAACAAACTGAAAAGCCCCTCTTGGTACGTCAACACCTCGACCAGCCACGCATCATCACTTCCTGGGAAATCGAGTTAAACCGGAAATTGTTTGGTCCTCTGTTCAAGAAGAACGCCAGAATTGTGGAGGCAACCCTTATGGCTACAAGCCAGGAGCAGCGTGAGTCATTTGCAAAGGAGCTGGAGAGCACGGGCAAACTCGTCATCGACGTGCCCAACTTGGGCTCTGTCGAGATCAACAATGATGCTCTGAAATGTGAGCACCGTACTACTAACCAAAACGTTCGCGAATACATTCCCAACGTCATCGAGCCATCGTTTGGTATTGGACGGATAATCTTTGCACTCTGCGAACACAACTATTGGGTGAGAGAGGGGGATGAGGCTCGCGCTGTAGGTTCAAAGTCCCATCGTATCTCAGGCTATTCCAGCTCACCCTTGTCATAGGTCTTGTCTTTCCCTCCTATCGTGGCTCCTACGAAGGTCCTCATCGTTCCTCTCTCCAACGACAAGAGTTTCTTGCCGTACATAGACAAAGTTAGCCAGAGATTACGAGATGTTCAGATCTCGTCGAGAGTGGATGTTTCTTCGGCGACGATTGGTAAACGATACAGCCGCAATGACGAGCTGGGAACGGCGCTGGGCGTCACCGTTGATTTCCAAACCCTAAAGGACGGCACCATCACGTTGAGAGATCGTGACACTACGAGGCAAGTCCGAGCAGACCTGGACCGAGTGGTCGCGGCAATCCAGCAGATTGTCAATGGCGGGGAGACATGGGCGGATATAGAGAAAGATCTCCCTGCATTCACTGGCCAGGAACAATGAAAGTGAGACTGTGTGGGTTCAAGTGTGATATGGCTCAGCCAGGGTTCATATATTGAAATCTATCAGCTCAACAAAGCCAACTACTTAGACAGCGCTAGACAATAGATCAGGGCTCTCGGGTGAAGTAGCCTGCTCGGAATACGCGCATTGACTTTTTGGAGGCGCTAGTATCAGGGGATGCTGATACCAAAAAGATTGTGGCACAAAAAGTACCAGAGAGACAAGTACGGAGAGGAAGACTATGATTCCTGGACTGAGGACTCAAAAAGACCCAGTCCCAGTCTCAGATAAAAATAGATGCTGAAGTCGATTGATATTTTAGGCAGAATAAAAAAAGAATGATTTCTACCCTTCCAAGATGACCTTGTCTTGAGACTGATCTATCACTATTTGTCTACGTACGAGGGCTGTTGCAGTGCGATTTCATCTCAAATGCTTCCTGCAACCCTTAGCCATCGTAGGGGTGACGTGTCTTACACAGCTTGCCTGCTGGACCAGCGACGAACGACAGTATAATTAGATCCAAACAGCCACTTGATTCATGCCTTCTATAACAACGACCATAACAATAAAACACACAAACACATTGATCTAGAATATACTATTATAGTAGTACTCTCTATGTAGATGGGTAGATCCGAAGTAGGTTATGTTACAGGTAAGTAATCATTAGTACATGGTCATGAAGCAGATACGCATCCAATTGATGACCTGGACTTGATAGTGCGTCTTGTTCTTACTCATCTCACCTAAGCACCTAACCAGCTAAACCTATCCACACCTTTCATATCAATCAATAACTATTGTATAGACTATCGACACTTACTTTAAGCAATCGTACTACTCCAAATACATGCCCTACCTACCATGAGGTTCCAACGGGTTGATGGCCAAGTGGTTCAAACCAATGGCAACAGCAACGATCTGGTGACACCGGCGGCAGCGGAGGCGAGCGCTGTTTCGGGCATGCTCCGCCGCGTGCTTGAGGAGAATCCGCCCGACGCCGTCGAAGCCGAGAAGCGCGGGCTGCCATTCCAGCCCCGGTCGTATCGTGACTTCATGCTATTTGAACGCCACTACTACGGCGCCGCCGTCGGCATGACGAGCCTCTACTCGCCCTTGGCCAATGGATTGGGCCGCCTGTTCTCTGCCCTCACCGGCGCCGACTTCCCCTTCTTCAAGCCCCATGCGCTCTGGTACAAGCAGCCTATCTTCTACCAATCTAATCACCTGGCTTTCTACGCGGATGGCGCTGATGTAGCTTATCCCGCTTACTGCGACTACCTTGACGTTGAGCTTGAGCTTGGTGTCTTGCTTGGGAAGCCTTTGTATAATGCCTCGCCTGAGGAGGCGACTGCTGCTATTGCTGGCTTTTGCGTCTTCAATGATTTCTCTGCGCGCAATGTGCAGATGGCTGAGATGGCAAGGTATTGATGACCTTCTTTCCATTACTCTCTCCTTGTCTGATGTATGCTATCTACGATCGTGTTCTTTGTGTCTGATCCTCGCGCGTTACAGCGGGTTTGGCCCTCAACATAGCAAGGCTTTCGCCAACAGCATCTCATCCACCGTCGTCTCTGCAGATGAGGTCCTACCTCACATCGGTCGCCTTTCCGGTCGCATCATCGTCAATGGTGTGGTCGTGAAGGAGCCAAAGATAGATACCTGGCAATTCTCTCTGGGACAGGTAAGTTGTTTTCCTTGTCGATGCTTTGGCGTCAGCGGCTACTTAGCAAGGCAAGAAGGGCTACTAGTCTGCAAACTCCTCGAGTCTGAACTTTTTGCTAGCTCTGTTTATGCTCACGACAACTTTGTGCTAGGCTCTCTCACATGTGTCAAAGAGCACGCGCTTGTATCCAGGCGAGTTTTTCGGTAGCGGTACCTTTCCATCGGGCGCTGGCGTCGAGTGGTGAGTTATTGTCTTATATACCCTTTCTCACTACGCTAAAACCAAATTGACTGTTTCTACCTATATGCCCTGTCGTAATCTGCTTAGATTATGAATTTGACTGACTGTTCCTAGTATGTGAATTATCCCTGACATTATATTAATCCGTTCTCCAACTCTATCAGCGCCAAATAAATGCAGCATGGTCTATTGCTACCCATGAATTGAGGGCTTAGGATACTGACATGTGATAGATACGGCGTTCCAAGTAAGAGTAGGCGATGTGGTTACGTTGGAAATTGATGGTATTGGGTCTGTGACCAACACGATTGTAGCCGAAACGTCATGAAAGCTCCAATTACCCAATCGCGATACTAAACTACCTAACGGCGTCGTATCTATGAGCACTCAGGTAGATCGAAGTGAGTACTGCTGACGACGCGATGGGCCAAGAACCGTTGTTAGATAGTTGCCTGCATCTTTGGGCACCACGTCAACCCCACTCATAGGCTTTCGGAATATTGCCTACTTGAGTAGCGTGTTGGGATGCTGACTGTGAGAAAAGATCTGCCTATGAGCACACACGTTATCCTGAGTACCTGTCTCTCTTTAACAGCAGAAACTTTTCCTAGATACGACACACTAAAATACATTTTAGACAACAATAGATTTAATTGATATTGTTGACGTGCGACTGTAAGAAAAGGAAACCAAGAGTAATCAAATGTTAGGTCAGAACATCGCCTTGTGCCCTTACTGCTTGCTTTCACCAACTCAATCCACTCATGAGCCCCGTCTTATTTGAACACACACAGAGGAATCAACGCCTTTGGGCAGCATCACAACCATGGATGGGAAAGGCGACTGTGTCCAGACGTCACGTAGGCAGACCTGGAAGTTTCATGAACGTTGGTCGCTCACCATAACTGGTGCTTTGCTAACCTGCTTTGTTACCCTCCGCCTCTTCACGTCAACAAGGATAGATAGTGTTGGGTCATCAGATGGCTTTACGAAGTACCGCTATCCGGGGGAAAGTGTGGAGTGGGAGAGCTGTGGGAGCCTCAAGAACGGGCGGCGACTTGAGGTTAGCCTTTAATTCTGTTGCTCCCGTCTTTTACTATACTTGGAGACTGTCTCTGAAGCGAAAGCTTCCTCGCCAAACGCTCCTAACTCACATGGCCCTGTCAATTACCCCTAAAACTCAGCCGATCCCATGATTCGTGACGACTACTGACCACTAAATGCGACCGTGCAGTGTAGTACTATTACTGTACCAATCAACCAATTCAGTCGGGACCACTCTACGAAGGACACATTCACCATTCCACTCATTCGTCTGCGCGGCCTCCATGCTACACAGAATTTACTCCTCAACCCAGGCGGCCCTGGGGGTTCCGGCATCTGGTTCATGCACCGTTTGGGGGAGCAACTCAGCACCATCGTCGGCGAGGACTTCCACCTCGTCGCATTCGACCCCCGCGGGGTCAATGGTAGCAGACCATTAGCAAACTGTTATCCAGACGAGGAGACGCGACATGCACTCGGTCCTGTGAGAGACCAGCGCGTGCTCGAGGATAGCGCGGAGGTCTACGCCTGGTCTAAGAACTACGTCCGAGCGTGCGCTGAGACTATGGGAGAATACGGAAAGTACCTCAACACGCCCCAGACGGCCGCCGACATGAACAGTATTCTGGACAATCTAGGACAAGAGGATATGATATACTGGGGATTCAGCTACGGCACGATACTCGGGCAGACATACGCTGGACTTTTCCCAGAGAGATCCCGACGAGTCATCATCGACGGCGTCAACAACGTGTTCGACTGGTATGGTGGTCTATTAGACGCCGAGGATCTAGTCGATTCCGAAGCCGTCTTTGATGGATTCTTGCACGAATGCGCCAAAGCTAAGAAGGACTGTCCCCTGACCCGATTCGGGTCCTCGAAAGAGATGCTGCGTGAACGCATACTATCCCTAGCCTCATCCCTTCGAGAACAGCCACTGCACGTCTACGTTGATAATAGGAGATATGGGCTGCTCGATGACAGGGTCCTCCTCTACGATACCATACCCACAGCGCTCAGAAAACCAGCTACCTGGCCGACGCTGGCCGATAATCTCGCGAAATGGCTCGATGGGAATGCGACTGAGGCGTTTCTGGCGTATGGGCGCGGGAAACCATGGCCGTCGGCTGGAGATGCGCAGCGTTTTGTCATGCTGAATGATGGTGTGTCGGGGGCTCGGTATTGGCCGCAGGACCGGCAAACGATGCTCGATTGGCTTGTTCCGTTCATTAATAGAAGTTGTAAGTGTTAATAGGAGACATAGTCCTGTTCCCCGGAGTATCTATCACTTCACTGACTCTCTGGCCTAGTGTTCGCGCCAATAGAGCACGGCATATACTACGCGAAGCAGCAATGGCTGGTCCCAAAAACATACAACTATACACCCCCGCACACCATAGAGACAGTGCACCCCCTGTTAATCCTCACCACGACCTACGACCCGGTATGTCCTCTGGTATCGGCGCGCTCAGCTCAAAAGGTGCACAAAGGGAGTCAGATCGTAGAGGTGCAAGGATATGGGCACTGCTCTACTGCCGTGCCCTCGATTTGCCTGGCACGTCATGTGCGGACATTTTTGAAGAACGGGACGGTCCCGGCGTCGCATACGAAGTGTAAAGTTGATGGCGCCTACTTCCCAAAGCTTGCCGACGATGGTCAAGTAGTAGATGTCGAGCTATTCGCGGACGAGGAGGATAGGAAAATACATGCTGCGCAAGTTGAACTTGCGAGGGGTTGGTGGTGAGGAGAGGTTACACTATTTAACGAGAAGGAAGGAGATAGTAGCAATGTACTGAGAGAGCAGTATTATGCGAGCGTGTACCAATAACAACTACTGTTGAACTGCTGGTGATTACAGTAATGACTATTGGGATTCACAAGATGCTTCTAGCATAGGCCGAAGGCTCGTGCGGTATCCCGGAATTCGGTCCTGGGTTCGTTGACAAGTATCGAAAGCACACCAATAATATCTTACGGTAGAAAGCTAACCGATATGTCTTGCATGATCTACTTGATGCTGAAGGATGATAGGCTCCTCTCCATCAGCGTGGCGGTTGGAGATTTCATCGTATAGTTCCTCCATCGAAGCTATTATATGCAAGTCTATACAGTTACACCCTATACAACCAGAACCATACGGGAAGGAAGCCTTGTCTTCCCTGGGGACCAGCTGGATATTTCATTTCGCCAGGCACGGCGGTACAGATTCTACAAGCCCACTGCATAGTCAGCTGCTTCTCCGCCACTCGGCTGAAGACGCCTTGACGGTACAGAGTGTCGCACTCAAGTGGATCTGCGCACAGCTCAGGGAAGTTAACCAGTGCCCTCTCCAGGCATGGGGGAATTCTTCTGGTATTTATACTCCACAAGAGCGCATGGATCGTATAACCCACTGTAACGCGACACAGAGTCTCCTGGAAACAAATATTAGTTCTACGTCGCCTTTTCTTGCGTACCTATCAGCGTGTAGGACGAGTGAGAACAGGAATGAGGCCCTTGCTGACGAGCCCCATTCTATCCCTACCTGTCCCATCTGTCGCACCACCGAGACATCTTGAAGGGCCTAAATAGTAAACCTATAACGTCGTGTATGTTTATAGCAAGCAGCATCGCCAAATAGTAATTGGTATCGAATGTTAATTTTAAATATACTGTGCAAAAGAGGTTATTATCATCGTACGAATACATCTCTTAAAACCTAAATCGAAACAGATTTATGTATTACTTAGTTCGCAAAAAAAAAAAAACATTAGAATCTGTTGAACGCAACAACTTATCGACCGTAAAGTATTACTCAGTCAACTGTAAGTTTCGTCGTCGTTGTAGTTAGTGAGAGCATTATGAAAATACTATGAAAAACAAGTGACCTGAATGAGCTGGGTTCGAAGCCAGGTCCCCTATGTTAATTGTGAATTATAAATTTGGGATAGCCGAATGTTGAAAAGTCAATAGAGGACATTCTTACAATCTCCGTATCCATCTCAATATTGAGTCTAAGTCTATTACCATATATATTCTATAGTCCTACTTAAAGCTTTATCAATTTCCAGTCGTTGGCACTGACTAGTTGAACATCCTTCTCATGAGTATAGAGAACGACACCCGTCTACATCTTCATCTGCTCTAATAACTCCTTCAAGTTGACTGCTGTTCTAGTCGTATCTGAATGCTTCTCCCCCAACACTCGTTTCTGAATACTTAGCGTCTCTCTTAGAAGACTCTCTCCCTTTTCGGGCGAGCCCCGCCAGCAGTAGTTTATGGCTAGGGCACGTCCGGTCTGAAGTGTATCTGGGTTTTCAAGTCCAAGGAGTTGAAGCTGTGCAATCAAGACGCGCGTAAGTTGGACTTCCGCAGCGTCGACGTAGCCCTTGTCGGCCAGCAGCATGGCCATGTCGCGTCTCGTCTTCAGTGTGTCAGGATGGTCTGCGCCCACGGCCTTCTCTTGCCCTTCAAGGGTAGCCTGCAAAGCCTGCTCTGCATCTTTCTGCTGGCCTTGCTTGTTGTGTATGGAAGCCAGTTTGCCCATGATCTGCAGCGCTATTGGGCTTTCTGGCCCGTAATTTAGTTCCGCGATTCGCAACGCCGCAACATAGTGTTTTTTAGCTTCACCATACTCGCCTTTAGCTTCACGGGCGAGAGCGATATTCAAATGTTCTCTGCCAACATCGATTGCTTCGCCATCGCTTCCTTCGCACTCTAGCAGCGCCTGTCTCTTTCGGTGAGATTTACTGATAACGGCCCCCTTCTTGGCTGTCACCTTTGAATCGGCCTCATTGAGTTGGGCTCGCTCACGTGCCTCTTCTAGTGCTTTTTTCGCATCCTCGACCTGGATGTGGTTATCATCGGGGTTTTCTTCGTATCGGTGGATTGCTTGCTCCCAATGACGAACAGCCAACTCATCTTGTTGTATACGCGTATAGAGTTTGGCCACTTCGGAGTGCAAGGCAGCAAATTTGAGCGCATGATCAGCCGACGGTTGAAACATGAGTGCTGCGAGGGCACATGGGAGCATGATCTCAGCTAAGCGATGCTCATAACTGTGCAATTTGCTGCTCGGAAGATCTAGTACCTGTCCTTCAACCAACTTTCGATCTCCGTTCTCATCCAGATGCTTTTGTACGCATTCGCGAATTATAGGTGTCAGGATGACAAACCTCTTGTCGGGTGATGGCTCAACCATCCCGTAGTCCTCTAACTGAGGGACTTGCTTGTACAGCTGATCTCTTTCGAGGATTTCGTTCGGAATGCATTGTGCGTCCATTGAGCCCATTTGAAGGAGTAAGTGTGCTGCCTCAGGATGGGTTTCTTCCATTAGGTCATACAATAGCCGCCATGGTCGCGTGAACCGGGATTTATTATCGTCCGTTTGAACCTTGCGAATGTGGTCCACGTATTTTTTGGAGTCGACCCTGGCTTTCTTCTGATATAATTGAGCCAAAACTAGCGTACCAGCTGAGCCTCCAAGTTCATTAGCCCGAGAAATAGCCTTCAACCTCTTACTTGGATCTTTAGTGTTCTTTCCAAGCATCAGAAGGGCAGCATCGGCATCTTTCAGCTCTTTGACCTCCTTCATAAACTTCCGGTTGTCATCCGCAATTTTCATTGCTATTTCTTTCGATCGTGTAGTTGCGAGAACGCTTGCGTGTCCCGTTTTAGGGACATAGTCAAGGAGCGCCTTTTTCGGGCCAGATACGTGAGTCATTTTGCGCAGAATTTCATCGCCGCACCCGTCAAGGACCATGAGCCAGTTACTGTCTTGGCTTAAACTTTTACACACCGCCGATAGTACTTCATCAATCTTCATCCCTTCTCGGTTGATGCCACGGATGTCTGCAATGCATTTGTACGAGGATTCAAATCCAGCAGCGGTTTCAGCGTGCACCCAGTGAACCCGCCCCTGTGAATTCTGGGAATATGTGTGTGCATATTCCACAGCAACATGGGTTTTCCTAGATGATAGAGATTAGCCCTTCAAACAGTTAACTCATCATATTGCAATACAAGGCGTACCCATTTCCAGGGCCTCCATATAGTGCTACACATGGTTTCATCGACAGCTTCTCTTCGATGTCCTTTAAAATGCCATCTCTTGGCGCAAAGTGATTCTCCTTCGAAATGGGTAGGGCACGTGACTGAGCTGTTTGTGCTTGCTTTAGACAGCCTGCACTGGAAATTAGCCAGTGATCTTATGACATGCTGCCATAGGAATATATTGCATAAAAGATAGCCCCTTGAAATTACTGAGTAGAAATAAACCCAACGTCATTTGAACCTCAAAATTCCTATAAACAGCCAACTGGCTCGGGGGGTGTGGTGAACTCACCTGTCCGTCTGGCTTCAATGAGTTCCATTGCGTTGTTGTTCATCTTCTTTAGTTCCCTGAGCACTATTTTATAGTTGTCATCATCATTGGCAACAAATTTGTTGATTTCAAAATGGTCCTTATACAAGCTTTCTTTCTCGTGCCCATGTAATGTGCCCGACGACTCACTCACGAGGAACTTCTGTTATGTTTGTTAGTGATACTTGAAAGTGCCGAACGTAGACTGTTGTACTTGCAGGTTTTGTATCGTCAAGACCAGCAACGCGTCCAATTTTGCTTGGTTTTGTCTCATAGAAACAAAAGAGCTTCGGTTTGAATGAATTCGATGACTTCCCAAGATATGTTAGGAAGTCAGCAACAGCAGCCACAAGAATATCGTTTTCTTCAGCTATAGTCCCCCAGATATTACTGTACAGACCAATGTGTCAGTTTGGGAGCATTCAAAGGGTGGCAATATTGAGTAGATAGTTGAATATACGGCTCAGACATGCATCTGCACTGAAGAAGAATTGATTTCCTAGGCATACGCAGCCAAAATTATGTCTCGGGTAAGATACGGATAGGAGAAAAGACGTACTCTTCTACATGCACATCAGACGTGGCTATGGCCTGATATATCTCGCCCAATTTTGTCATACCAGAATCATGGCTGATTCCATAAAAAGGCGTGCCCACTAATAGAAACAAGACTTATAATCAGCAATTTAAATCTTCGGCAAGAACAATAAATCCTCAAGGAAATGTACAACATTCGAGGCAGAACTCGTATTCTCATGGGTCGAAAGAGGAAAACACTGCGAACAGGACTCACAGAACATCATTCCTGCTATAACAGAGTGTGAAAACCCTTCATACTGCTCCTGGTGCTGGTTGGCAAGCACATAACACTAAGCGACCGATCAGCAATATAACTATATACTACGACTAGGGTAATTACCTGTAGGGCGACAAGACCACCGAAACAGTGCCCTATCAAGATTATCGGGCGATCAAGGCATTCGGAGCGTGCCTTAATAATGGCTCTTAATAGTTTCTCAGCAACGCCACGGAGGGACTGCTTAACAGCATTCTCTCCAAACCACGAGGACTCATAGTTGTATGCCATGATCCGTGCATTAGGCAGTGCATCAGGGAGCATAGTTGGGTCCTTAAGCCAATTGACTTGGGTCTTCCTGTCGACCCAGGTATGGTCAGGGTTAGCGCCGATTCCATGGATGGCTAAGATGCTGTCTTCTCTGTAAGCTTCTCATATAATTAGCAGACGAAAGTGTCAGCACTTACTCGACCTCTATATCCTCTACCTCCTCAGGCTCAAAGAGCTTATGCAAGCCGATTCGTCTTGGATCAAGCGGTTTATTCTTGCTGACCTTTTGCTTAACTAGTTGACTCCGAGATTGAGACAGCTTCCCGGTTGTCTCAAGAGACTCCAGTGACGCTGATTGGTTTGAATTCATCTTTGCAGGAGAATAGTCTACTAGGACTGAGCTGTAGAAAAGACTGGTAAATGTGAATTGCATAGCCTTTTTGGAGCCCCCTAGACTAGCGCTTCCAACCGATGTGGTCTCCATCTTCCCCTTCTCAGGGGTTTTGCTTCGTCCTGGTGTTGAAGATTTCTTGGAAGGCTTTTCTGTTGATTTGATTTTTGTAGAAGCCTTGCCTGCTTTTGAGGGAGTACGTGGAGTCAGTGAGGCGTGTTGCTCGCTTTGATTGGCTTTGAGGGACTCGAATACGCCGTCCGGCTGGTCCAATGGTATATCACGGGGCCCAGCAACGCCACCGGTTAACTCTGTTGTCACTGGTAACTCCGACAGCTTTTTGTTGGCCACCTTGGTCTTCTTCTTCGCTTTGAGAGGCGTAGTAGCAGAACTTCCCACCCCCTTCTCAAGCAGGACAGTTCCCTTTCCTGAGGAGTTGCGCTTTCGATCTTGAGTTTTAGGTTGAGCTTCCGAGCGATACCCTATGCCAGCCAGCTCAGCAATCAAACTGTCGGTCTTCGCTCTCGTTTCCACAATCAAACTCCACCCTTTGATCAAGTGGAGTTGGTCAATGTAGAATGGCTTTCGCTCAATCTGTAACCAGTTCCAGGCTTCCTTGGCGCCAGGGACCTCTGGGATAGGAAGTATCACAGGCGGCGTGGTCGAACGGATAGGCAGACCTTTCATCGCCAGGGAAACATGTGCAAACCCCTCAGTTCCGGCCTGGACTAACGGCGGGTAACTATCCGATGAAGGGGTCAGTTTCAGCCATCGCGGCTTTGGGGCCTGCTGTTCAGCAGCACTCGTGACATTGACGATGCTATATGTTGACCAGAAGTTGAAGCCATTTGGAACCACAATGTCGAGACACGCGTTGCAGAGCTTTCTTGTGTCAAGGAAACTAATTGTGGGCTCTTCTGCTGTAAAATGAAAGAACCCAAGACGACTTGGATATTTCGAATGCACCTGATTAGTACCATCAACATGATACTTTACTGGATGCGAACAGCCGAGACCGCGGGTTGTCAGGTATGTCGCAGCGTGTTCTGCAGAACCCGTAGGATAGGGATCCATAGATTCAAGCGCCATCTGGGGTTCGGCTACTAGGGGACTGTGATAGACTCTTAGACTTGTTAATGTGTAAGACGGGTGACCGTTGCTTAACTCTCTCTCTCTCTCATCACATACATATACTTATTCCTAGTATTTGTGACCAAAAATAGTACATAGGTACTCGCTCAGTCTCCATGTCCCTTATCTTCAGCCTCATAGAGCGTTCGTGGCGACTCTATCTTCATCTAGCAATATTGCGTAACATTGGGGGCGTAAGCTGTCCGCCTCATCGAGGGCTTAGACTAGGGTTTCAAGTTTGGGGCCCAAAAAAGCCCATGGGCCTTTTTAGCGTATAGGCGCCCTACTTTAAAGCCCCATGGGCTCTTGGGCCTAACAATATTTTTTTTTTTATGTTTAAAATACGATAATTTTGATATTTAACAGAGGTTATACTCCGTAGATTAGTTAGTACAAAAATTAGATAGTACATGGTCTATGCACGGGCCACCTAGTCTATAGCTAGCCTTGGCAGTTAGTTGGGGTCCCATGGGCTTAGCTTAGACTGCGGCCCCGTGCCAAGGACGCATGAGCCTAAAATTGTTAAATATAAGGGGTTATATAGCCGGAGGTTTTCTATATGGCCGGAGGTTTTCTGCATTACGTAGTAATGATAACAGAAAACCTAACGTTAACGTTGGACGGACTAACACGAGAAACGAAGTAAAAGGACTTAGAAGGGGTTTAAAAAAGGAAAACCTTTTAGGTTAGTTTTACTTAAATAGGCTAATTATATACCTTGCAATTCTAAGGCCTCTAGTTAGTTATATAGCTTATATTTTCTATTTTATTTTACTTTTTTTCCACTTTTAATAAAGGCGCCGACCTAGCTATAGACCTAGCCACAGACCTAGCTATAGACCTAGCCACTTAAGCCCCAAAGCATAAGGATCTGCTTTATCGTGGCTTTTCTGTTCCGGAAGTGCGCAACAGTATCGAACCAGCCAGCGGGTGCGCCTAACACCAAGATAGCGTGCGCGCTATATATATGGGGATATATAGCCCGGGTTACTTTCGGAAGCTTTTTTTTTTTTTTTTTTTTTTTTATAAAAAAATTTAAAAATAAAGGTAAATATACAAGTAAATTTAAAATTTTTAATTTTTAAATCATATAAAAAGGAA
>MU380615.1:0-17558 GCA_022495085.1 Xylaria sp. FL1042
TTTTAATATTATATAAAATATAAGTTGCTGCTTAAAAATTAATAAATAAAAAATATTATAAATAAAACTAAATATTTTATTATATATTAAAAAAATATTATTTTTTTAGCTTGTTTAATTAGTTTATATATTAAATATAATAAATTAATAACGCTTTATAAATATAGTAAAATTGTTTTTTTTTTTTAAAAAAGTGCGCTTTTACTACTTTATTATTATTTTATATATAATAGTTTAGCTTAGTTTTTTTAAAATTGTTTATATTTTAGTTTTAAAAGTAAATATAATATAGCAAAGCTATTTTATTATATAAAAGTATATATTTTTGTTGTTATAGCTTAGGCTATAAAGTTGCTAGCTTAAAGTAAAAAAAAAAAAAAAAAAAAAAGGTCGCGCGACTTTTTTTTTTTTTTTTAAAGCAAGCAGATTATATTTAATTAAAACCTTTATATAAAAAATAAAAGCTTTATATATAAAAAAAAAAATGCTTTTCTTTTGCTAATTATATAATTTAATCTAGTTTTTTTTTTAAAATATAATATAAATTGCTAATTAAAAACGCTTTTTTTTTTTAAGGTTTTTTTTATATAAAATAAATAATAATATATTATAAATCTTGCTGCTAAGCTAATTTAGTTTTATTTAATTTAGTCTTATTTTATTTTATTTTATTTAATTTAGTTTTATTTTATTTTGTTTTATTTTTTAATTATTTATAAAGTTTAAAGTTTAATAAATATAAATTTTTTTATTATTAGTTTTTTTTATAAAGCTTATTTTTTAAGCTTATATATATAAGCTAGCTTTAATTTAAATAAAAAAATTAAATAAAATAAAATAAGCAGCAATAAAATATATTATATATAAAAAAAGCTAAGTAGATTTAAACAAGCTTAAACTAGATTAAATTAAACTAAAAGCTGCGCAAGCTAGCAATAAAAATAATATTATAAAAAACGCGCTAAAATAAACTTAAATAAATTAAAACGCGCTAAAAAAAGCGCTAGCATAAAAAAAGCCGTAAAGTAAACAAAAAAAAAAAAAACAAGCAAAAAAAAAAGCGGTAAAAAAAAAAAAAAGAAAAAAATAAAAGAAAAAAAAAAAAAGAAAAAGAAAAAGAAAAAAAACGCGGCCGGCTTTAATTAGCCGCTGGAATTTTATGCTATGCATCGCCTGCCTAGCGCTGCCGCTAGAGTGCCAACACGCGCGCGCGCCTATAGACCGCAAGCCGCTTACTTTTTTAATTAGCCGCAGCAGAAGCGCTGTAAAAATACTAATATAAAGCCGCGCCTTTTAATTAGTTAGCGCCGCCGGACCCTGCGCAGCAAAAAGAATTTTGCTTAAGTTAAAAAGGCTAAACGCCGCTTATAACCTTAACCTACCAGCGCTTAAAATTAATACTTATATAATAATTATATTAAAAAATATTTCTTTTTTTTTTTAAATATTTTATATTAAATACTTTTTATACTTTTAATTTAACACTTTATTTATTATAATTTTTAAAGCTTTATATAAAATAAATTTTTTTTTTTTTTTACTTATATATTTATATAAAAATAATATTTATTTAATTAGTTTAATACTAGTTATAATTTATAATATTATATATTTTTTTTATATATAAATAAAATTAATATAATATATATAATAATTTTTTATATAATTAATTAAAATAATTAAAAATATAATATAAAACTAGTTTTTTATAATTTTTATTTTTTAATAAAAATTAATAAATTATATAACTTTTTAAAATAATTTTTTTTTTATTATTAAATCTTTAAAAATATTTAATATTTTATTATTAAAATAATTTTATTTTAAATATTATAAACAAATAAAATTTTAATTTAAAATTTAAATATAACGCATTTTTTATATAAGTGGACCACCCACTTAAGTGGACCACCCTAAATTTTTATATAAAATCTATATATTAAAACTTTAATAACTTCACCAATTTTATAGCTATTAACATGCAATTTGGAAATTTAAGCTATTAATATAATAAGGAATCTAAATATATTTTTTATTAATTTACTACTATTTTATTTATAGCTGTACTAAAAACCACGCTAAAATTTTAGCGCGATTTTCATTTTACTAGGAAAGAAAATAGTAGTAAAATTAAAAAAAATATATTTAGATTTCTTATTATATTAATAGCCTAAATTTTCAAATTGCATGTTAATAGCTATAAAATTGGTAAAGTTATTAAAGTTTTAATATATAGATTTTATATAAAAATTTAAAGTGGTCCACTTAAGTGGGTGGTCCACTTATATAAAAGATGCGTTATATATTTTAATATTTAATATTATATAAAATATAAATTATTACTTAAAAGTTAATAAAAAATATTATAAATAAAATTAAATATTTTATTATATATTAAAAATATATTATTTTTTTAACTTATTTAATTAATTTATATATTAAATATAATAAATTAATAACGCTTTATAAATAATAAAATTATTTTTTTTAAAAATATATTTTTATTATTTTATTATTATTTTATATATAATAATTTAGTTTTTTTAAAACTATTTATACTTTTATTTTAAAAAAATAAATATAATAAAGTTATTTTATTATATAAAAGCATTTTTATTATTATAGCTTAGGCTATAAAATTATTAGCTTAAAAAAAAAAAAAAAAAGCGTTGTTAGCCTTAACAAGCTAGTAAAATTTTATGCTATATATTGCTCGCCTAAAGCTGCCGCCGAGGTGCTAACACGCGCGCGCGCTTATATACTACAAGCCGCCTGCTTGCTAATTAGCCGCAGTAAAAGCGCTGCAGAAATACTAACATAAGACCTTGCTTTTTAGTTAGCTGCTACCAGCAAACGCTGCAATACTGCGACGTAGCAAAAGAGCGAGAGAGAGATTTTGCCTAAGTTAGAAGGCTAGACAGCGGCCTAAACTTTAACCTGCCGGCGCGCAGGATTTTTTATTAATACTAATTTTTACTAGCGCTAGAACCGCTAAAAACCACTATAAACCACTGGTAGAGATTTGTCAAGCCACACTCCGAAATAATAAGCGTCGTAAAGTACCTAGGTACCCTATTATATAGATAGCTAAACGCGCTAGGCACCTACACGTTACCATCGCACGTTCTACCTCCTACTCGCACTGCGATGCAGGATCTCGATCACGACCTACCCAGAGCACCTATCCACTCCCAGGTAATTGAAGAGTGGCTAGAGAAGCTCCCCGATCGGGGTTGCGATGGCGAGGGACCTGACATTGGCCGGAAGCGTGCTGCCTACCGAATGTCGTCTCCCTCCTCTACCCGTCCCACTCGCACTCCGAGCCCTACCAAGAGGCGTCGCATTGCTACGGACGACGGTCACGGAGAAGAAGGCGATCTACCGCCCGAGGGCCACGATGTCGCGACGCCACGACCCATCCGAACCCTCCCCGAGCGGAACCGGCCCGACCTGCGACATACGCCTAGAACTTCCGACAAGCAACTAGATGGCGATTGGGGCGGTAGGGACAGGGACACGCTGTCGGACACGTCATCCGTGTCGAGGCGCTCCGGCCGTGGCAGCCCCACTAAGAGAGAGGCTGCTATGCGGATCGCCGATGACCTGCCTCTGCAAAGGGTGCCTCTGAAGGAGTTCCTCAATTCCCCGTCGGTCGGCCGGGCCACAGCCTCGTTAGTCAGAGACCTTTCCACCATTCGACAGAAGATGGGTATTTTGCCAGCTGCTCTTCGGGTACGTGGGGTTTAGATACACTACTACCCACGCTCCGCCGCTCTGTCTGACGAGTTGCGCTTGGTCATTAGTCTTTAATTAAATCCCAAGAGTCTATCGATGATCCTCTGGACGATACCATGTTTACAAGCGCGACCGGAGTTGCCGGTATCCCCGCTGCAGATCTCGAGTTTCAACACAGGCGCCTCGTGCGCATCTGCCAGTCCTCCGCCCAATGCAATGATCCAGCACGGCCGGTTTACGAGGCAGAATGGAATGACAGGGTCCACGCGCCTATCCTTGAACTGGCTTTAGATATAGACCTGGCTTTAGAGGGATCTTCCGAGGAGTCGCTGGTCTTTCATAACATGTAAGGCGACCGAGCCCTATCTACCATATTTATTCTCTCCGCCCCCAACCCCCCCAGCACAGGTAGTTCACATGCCACCAGTCCCACTAAGCACTAACCAGCAGTATAACAGAAGCGACGCTCGCGTTGCCTCCTCTTTTCGAGACCCAAGTGCGCTCCTCAAGGATAGCATGGTCGACTATGGCATCTTTCTTGCACCTACCCTCACGTCCCCCCTCGGGGCTCTTATTACCTTGATCATGGCGAAAAGCCGCTCTTTTATGCAATTCAATGCGCTCGAGAACTTTGAGATAGACCGCCCATTGGCCATCGCCATAGAGACCAAGCGGACTCGTAGTGGCGACGCCAACGCACCCAGCCAGCTCGCCAACTTCGCCCGTGCGCAATTTCGGGTAACTCGATACCTGTTTTCCGGGGCCACGGTGCCGGCCGGTTCAATTATAGTACCACTTATTGAGGTGACTGGGTCGTCCTGGCGGATCAGCTTCGCTGCTTTGGACGCAGATCGTGTGCTAGTCTCATCGGACCTCGCCATGGGCTCAACGGAGCAGATGTCCGATTGTTACGTTTTATTGCGGTCTTTGCTCAGGCTGCTCCGGTGGCTTAGGACCGAATGTGCCGTATGGTGGACAACTCATCTTCAAATAAGTAAGACGCAGCTAATAGTGTAGACCCAAATCTAGCGGCTTTGCGTTGTAGTTTTGTAGGCCGTGGTCGTGGTGCATATGTAGACAAACCGACCAGCTCAGCGTAGCTATGCTCTCGCACGTGTCTAGCGAGCTTTGTCTGAGCAGTCTCATTGCTGAAGAAACCGTCCTTAGCGCTTAATATCTTATCACATGCAAAACACCAATAGAGTGAAGCCTCGCGCGGAGGAGGGCTTTAATGGTAGTGAAAACGATCGGGAACAAAGCGCTCGTCTAAGGGCCGTCCGTCAGATGTGATATACTTCAGGCCGGCCATCTTCATTGCCTGATACCAGTTACAGACTTCGCAGCGCAGACTGACGATCCAATTCATATCCTTTAACGGGACCTATGTAAAAGTTGTCCTGGGCAGTTGCACATAGCGAGCTGCAAGTGCCCGCGGGGGTAGGAGTCGATACCTGCCCCACGTCATGAGAGTGTTTGTGCCTTAGAGGCCCCCCTACGCCCCTACGTCCCTCCGATTTGTTTCCTTCGTTGAGTCTCCCGCCTTTCGATCGTCTCCTAAAGCCGTTGTTGAGCAGCGTCATACCCCTCGCCGTAATCATTTCCATGGAAACCCCAAATATGCCCTACTGCGAATAGATCATGTCCTCCTCCTCCTTGGTCTAACGGTCGCCGAACCAGGAGGGTCGCTCCTCGACAGTGAAATCATCCATCAGTGCCCCTCTGAGAGCGTCTTTATGGATTCCCGTTATGTCGTAGATCAATCCCTCTAGCGACCCTCTAGCGACCCCCTCTTGCTCCCCAAACGGACCCCGTCGCATCCGTAAAACCTAACCGCCCTAGACGCGATGAGCTCCTGCAGCGTCCAACCTCTGGTGAAACATCTGCTGTCCCGGTTTGAGATGCATGCAGACGTGCCTCGCGGGATTTGCGAAGTGATCCTCCAACGTAAAGATGAAAAAGAGATGCGGTCGTTTTGCCCGTACGCTCCGTTTTAACAACAACTTCATTGACAACAATTCGCTATAACATACAAAAAGGCTCTTGTCAGATAGAACCAAACTTAGGCTCTTCCCAACACAAGCTTATCCAAGGCATGATCAAGAGTGGGCTATTTACTAATGGTGAGATTGCAGATGCCGCCGGCTGCAGCGCCCGATTGGTTCGAACGATGCGAGTGAACTTGTTGCTTTGGAGCCACCAAGGCACCACTCAACGCCGTAGGACGACCCGGAAGCATATTACCACCGATTCTCATTGCATTATACGATCCCCTTATTGAGCAACCGGACATGTATCAAGACGAGATGATAGCCTTCCTTGCCGACCAGTTCGATCCGAGGTTACAAAAATGAGTATTGTATTTAAGCTATTGGTGTTGCTTAACCGGGCTAATTTTCATGCAAGCATTAGCTAAAACCGCCAGTGTTTTACATATATAAAGCTCTCCCTATTATATCTAATATGTTTATTTTATGTTTGTTGGTTAATAACTCACTCGGTTATTCTTATATTATATCCTGTGAGGCGTGATATGCACCCAGCCTGGTTCATTATAGCAATCCCAGGTCGAGCACTCAAGTTTAGACCGGTATAAGAGGTGGTTTTGCTTTGTGATGCCTCCGGTCGATACGCCACCATTATCACGATAATAACGGGCCAATAAGCCGCAGTCACACATAGTTACTTCATGCTGTGAGACCCTATGGACAACACTTCTTACCCCGCACTGGCACCATCTCGACGGCACGAGCTGGTGTTTAGAGGTCAGCCGGAATCGGATTTCCCCGTGAATGAAGGGAACGCCCGCCATTTAAGCCCTCGGGCCCGGCATCAGGCACGCGCTCACTCCTGCACCTACACTTACACACACGCCTCGATAATTGACAGGCTTAAAGGGAAATCTATGTCTTTGCTATCACCGCCGCAAATTCCTGAACCGCAGCCCCGACCCTCTGATTATAATGAGTCTTCCATCCCCTGTAGCGATCGAGCTATAGATGTCCGCCCGTCACCTATGAAATCATTCAAAACATTGGGTCGCTCTCTCTTTGGTCCTTTTCTTGCCCTGCACTCTCCTAGTGATACAGCAGATTCTGGTGAGGACGAGAACGACATTCAGAGTACCGTCTCCTCCGGCAGTGGACCTCGGATTCCTATTAAGCAATCTAGCTATAAGAGCATTATGGCACGCCTTAAGAATAACCGCCAGCGCCGAGACGCGCGTGGTGACCGCGTCAATCGCCTCATAGGACTCATTGAGAAGATCCAACATGAGACATATGTGGGAAGAAGCGAAGTGATTTCGGAACAACTGTTCCCGAAAGACTATATCGAGCTCCTTATTGAGGTTGATGATCGCGATCAAGATTTTCAGCGCTATTTCCACCGCCAGCTTCGGTATGTTAGTTGGTGGAACAAGTCCCTTGGTGAAATAGACACTGACGATGTTTAGATACGAGTACAGAGAATCTATCCATGGGAAGGAGCAGTTCAAAATTCTCATGCTTTCAGCATTTTATATCAGCATCCAGAAGTCAATAGATCACGGGCTCTTATGTTGGAAGGATGACTTTGTAAGTGATAAAAATTATAGTATAGAATCCAGAGCAGCTGCCAAGAAAATCGATTCTATACGGGACCAGGCTGTGGATTTCGAGTCGAACAAAATACTACGCGGAGACTGTAGCTTTATATACCAAGAAGACCATTACACACACCCACCGTTGATATTTGAGATAGCATGGTCTCAATCTACACAAGATTTGGAAAAAAGGGCAATGGAGCTTATTGAAGAGGGCGCAGGTCAAATCCGCACAGTGGTTGGCCTAGATTTCTATGAGACGTGGCAGATCTGGGACACAATTCGTGACCAGGTCGGAAACAGCCTTGACCCAAAACGCGGGCCCTTCACCGCATTTGTCTGGCGTGTTGCTTTTAATAAAAGTGGCCAACAAATTTTCAACGCAAATAATCGACCCAGAATCCAGAAAAGCAAGTTTGTTTTCTGTGACAACGATGGGATGGCAAATCCTACGGAGAGACTGCAGTTGAAGTTGCGCGACTTTGTACCCGCGCGAGTTATCAAAGCAGAAGGATGGGAAAGAGTCAAAGACCTGGATGATGCGAAGTGGGAGCTTGATGCGTTGACAATGTTACGGTATTTCGATGACGCATTAAAGAAACAGAAATTAAAAGATGAGAATAGCGAACCGAGGAAGCAGAAGTTAAAGGAGGAGATAAGCAGATTAAAAGCAGAACGGGCAGCAAAGAGGAGGGCAAACGCAGAGAATGAGCGCAGACGATGGGATATCTCGAGTCTGATTGAAATTGGCGGACACCGCCTACGAAGACTACCAGGGAGAGGCTGAACGGTCAGGGCACAATTGGAAAATCTAGATATATTTCGAACTGGTCTTTTATAGCCGCAGCACTTATGTTGTTGATTCCAAAGCGTAGGAACATGGCGGTGGGGAAACGTCCGTGCAGAAGGTAGCAGAAGCCCTGCTATAAAGACATCGAATAAATCTGTGCCGGAGGATTGGGCTATGTTCTCGAGCGTTGACGTGATTTCGGCAGCGATGTTAAATGTAGAAATATTAACCTTGCCGTATTACACGTTCTTACTGTCTTCTAGATCCTAGTATTCCTGATTTTCCGGTGGAAGCTAGAATGGAAGATCTTTAGCAGAACCTAGAAGGTGAAGTTGGTGGTCCCGAATATACTTATGGCATGTGACGGCGGGACCTAACGTCGGAGTTTTGTGAGTCAGGACTTTCTTAAGATCATTCACAATAACGAAATAATTGCTAGTACAGCAGGGTCTTTTCGGCGCGGTGTGACCTTAAAGCATCCCTTGCGTTCTCTCTACTAGTTAACATAATAGTCTCGTCTTTGCAACCACAAATGGACTACAAGATCTATAATTTGCCACAAATCAAACCTCAGCTATATCGCGCCCGAGATTCATGGCAGACTATAGAAAAACCTCAAAGCTCGGTAGAGTCAACCATAAGACCATTTTCTGCTTCTTCGACGTCGTTCCTCACTTCTCAGTTCGTCTCAACCTGTGCGAGGGCCTGCACACGTCTCTCAGCAAGCATATAGACCCGTTCCATCGCCACCTTGCGGCCACTTTTCAGCAAACGCATTCGCATAGACTTGATCAAGTTCTTTATCTCGCATCCGTTGAGTGGGAGGTGAGACAGCTTCTCAAGAGCGTCATCAGTGACTTCGAATCTATCTGGTCCGGCACGCTCGAAGAAGTTAAGCCAGACCTCCCTTCGTGCTTGCTTCGTGAGATCGTAGTACGGCAAGAAGAGATCAACGCGCGACTAAAATGCAGGATCGATGTCAGCAATACGGTTTGTCGTTAGGAACATTGTGCCTTGGTAGTACTCGAGCATGCGTAAGAAGATGGACACAAGCTCATTGCGCCGAATCGAATCGGACGTGCGTGCAGCCAGAAACACGTCAGCTTCATCAATCGGCACTCATCTAAGTCCTAGTTGTTGTGCGTCGAGCTTATATTTAGCATGCACGCATTTTTACTGCTTTATAGCATCCCAGCTGTCTGGCAGTGGCCTCATGGAACAGTATATATAAATTATAATTGTTGGTTATATAACACTCATACTTGTAATACACCCTTAGTATGCTATAAAGACCCGTTAATTTATTAAACCAAACTTCCTTGACTTGACACTCGGGTAGTAATGGGCTAGTCATGCCATATATTATGGCAAGGCATATCCGCAAGAGACCATTGAATTCCTAGGGCTAACATGTCTGTTTGACACACTATATCTCCTTGTTACTTATATTGTGCAAGACATCTTGTCATTGGGCCTCACCCTACAACAATTCCATTGGCAGGCCGCGTCTAAACTCTCGGCCAAATTACACATTACACCCGCAACAGGGACCACGACCATGGAACCAGCTACAATCCCAACGGCTTTAGACATAATGCCTGCCGCTCAAAGAACGCATACTATCACGAGTGGCTATCATTATAATCATAGCTTTAGTAAGGATGATCTTGCAATAGTGCCTAGGGGTTCTACACCATCGGATGCAAGAGGGCCAGATACCAGCGGAAACCTGGAGGGAAAGAAACCCGACTACAAACCCACTGCCTTGAGACCGCCTTTCTTGACAGTACTGTTATCAATTCTCCTTACAACTCTCGTGTTCCTAATATACGGTGTTTGTAGTCTACCCCATATGGAAAACCATGTGATGCAGCGTTCGGGAAACGTCGAAGCGAGAAGGCTCGATACTACGACTCAATTTCTCGCTGTACGTTTAAGTAAAATAACGACTAAATGGGACATCCCTCGACCTCCGCAAGGTGTCCAGCCGCGAGATTTGCCTTCGATCATAACTTCCAATCCTGAAACAACTATCTGGGTTACTAGTACAACATGGGTTACCTCATGGTCACAGAGATGCGAGACCAACACTGTTGGATCTAACGATTATGGCCATATTCACTACCAAACGGTGACCAGAATAGACATCATAGCGACCACAGAGATAGTTCCAGAGACGGTTATAGTGACAGTCACGGAGACAGTTACAGAGACCGCCAGTCCAGTATATGTCACAATGACTACCTCCGTAGATTACGGGGAAATTGGTTATCAAACTATCACAGTATCCAACACCGAAACGGCTACAGAGAGGATTATAGAAACTGTCACACAAACAGCTTTCATTGATTCCCCTTAACCCACTTATATATCCGAGACATCAGTCGGTTACAGTGACGTTGAAACCGCCACACCCGCAAATCTACCAGTGTCTGCTTCGTTATCCACGCCACAGGGGGGGCTTGCCGAAATTAGCAATGAGGCTGTCGTAGAGGCTTTTCCTTTCACTTCTCTTGTAACCGTTCCTTGGGGACCAACAAACGACCTTCCTACCACCAATCACAAAACCATCCCTCTTATATCCCCAAGCCTTTCCAACGAATGGATTATATTTCAAGGAAGTTCTATCAGCAAAATGATGGAAACAGTATATATAGCAGCGGCCGAATGTAAGACAATTATCACTTGTTCAGGGAGCAGCAGGATACAAACGATCATAGGCTAAGCCAAACCACCCCTCTGCGGCCCACCCCCTCAACAGCCCACCATTAAAGGCATCACATCTTTAGCCAACCATTTACACTTAAATAAGGCTATCTCAACAACTAATTAACCTATATTAATAAAATTAACGCAGATTAACCTAAATATATTTCTTTACTTTTTTATCGCTTTTAAAGCTTAATTTTATTAAGTTTTTATTAAAATTTAATATAGTTTATATAAGCGCTTGTTTTTTTATTAATATTATATCTTTTTTTATTAAAAAAACTGCTTTTATATTAATAAATTATTAATTTAGCTTTAGCTTTATTTTTTTTTACTTTTTAAGCTTTAATTTATTTATTTAAGCTTTTAATTTTTTTTTTTTTTTTTAGCGCTATAATTTAACTAGTTTAACTATTAAGCTTTTTATTAAGCTTTTTAAATAATATATAAGTTATAAATATATTTAGCTTTAAATATTTTATATAAAAAATTTTAATAATTAAAATAAAATTTTTTAAACTTTTAAATATAAATATTATAACTATTAAAAAAATATTAATAAAATTAAATATTTTTAGTTATAAAATTAATATAATTTAAATAGCTATATTAGTTTTTAATATAAAACTTTATATTAGCTATAAATTTAATAACTTTTAGTAATTATAAAATAAAATATTTATTGTTTTTTATTTAACTTTAATATTTTTAATTATTAAAGCTTTTTTTTAAGCTATTATAAAAATTTTAAAAAATTTTAGCTTGCTAAAAAAAAGCTAATATTATTTTATATATATATTTAATAAAAGCTTGCGATATTATTATTTAATTATTAAAAAAAAACTTAATTTATAAAGCTAAAAAATATAAAATAAATATAAAAATAAAAAAATAAGCTAAATATAGTTTAAAAAATATTTTTTTATAAAAATAATAGTTATATAATTATTATAATTATTAAAAACTAATATTTATTAATTAAAAAAAATTTTTAATTATATATTTAATATAAAAACTTTTTTTAGCTAATAAATAATTATTTTTTAACTAGTTTATTTTTTTAATAAATAAATAAAATATTAGCTATAATATTTTTTATTTAGCTAATTAAAAAATTATTATTATTAAATAAAACGCTTTTTAAATATAATTAATAAAAATATAGCTTAATTTTTAGCGTTAATAGCTTTTAAAATTATTAATTATTTAAGATTTTATAGTTTTTTATTAAAAACTAGCTTTTAAAAAGCTTTTTTAATAATTATATTATTATTATTAAAGCTTAATATTATTTTATACTTATTAATATTATATAAATTAGCAAGCTTAATAGTTTTAATAATAAATAATTTAAATCGGTTAAAAAAAATATTAATATTTATAAAAAAAGCGTTATTAACGCGTTTAAAATTAATAATTTAATTTTTAATTATTTTTAAATTTAAATATTATATAAAAAATCGGTTATATTAATATTTTTTTAATATTATTTTATAGCTGCTAGTTTTTATAATATATTTAATATAGTTTTAAAATTATTATTATAAACCTATTATATATTTACAGTGAAATATAAGCGGTATATAAGGTTTTTAATTTGCAGGTAATAATAAAACTAATTAGCAGGTGTTTATAAAAAAAGTTTTCTAGTATTTTTATTACTATTTAGTAAACAAGGCAATATAAATAATAGTTAATTAATAAGTATATTGATTTAGTAAAAGTAGGCTTTATTATAAAGTTAATAGCTAAGAAATTAAAACAAGTAAGTAATTAAATATAAGAAATATATTATTATATAAATATTTAAAAAATAATATTTTTTTTTTCTATTATATATAACTTTTATAATTTATATAATTTATGTGATTTATATAATCTATATAATCTAAGGCAGATTAATAAGATTTATTAAATTAACTAGATTATTATATTATATAACTAGTTAAAAAGTCTTTTTTTTTTTGCTTATATAAAAAAAACCTTTTTTTTTAATTAGGCTTATTAGTTTAACTTATAGTAGCTTGTTTTTTTTGCAACATTATTTTTCTCCTTTTTATTTTTTGTCTCGAAAAAAAAAAAGCCTTTTTTTTTTCTGTTTTATAGGTTGTTTTAACTATGCTTTTTTGCGTTTTAAAATCGCAATATATTCTTAGGCCGAACTAGCGTAAAGCCTGTAATAATCGCGCTTAGTTTATTTAAAAATATAAATTCTAGGTCTTTTTTTACTTCTGCTGCTTTTTTTTAAATAATATTTGTTTTTATATTAATAAGATCTTTAGTTATTATTATTATATATAGTTTTAATATTTTTATAATATATTTTTAGGTTTTATATTATTTTTATTAAATATATTTAAAAAATAAAAGCGCTTATAAAAAAAGCATAAAAAAATAAAAAATAAGCTTAAAAAACTTAAAAATAAACTTAAAAAAGTAGATAATAAATTTAAAGAATTTAATAATAAGTTTAAGGCTTTTTAAAATAAATATACTAAATAGTTTAATAATATTTATTAAAAGTTAGCGACTTTTTAGCGCTTATAAAAGCAAAAAGATTTTTTTAAAAAATATAGTTTAAAGATTTTATTAAAAAAAGAAAAATTAAATAAAATAAAATATAAAAGAAAAAAAGCGTAAAATTAATAAGATAATTTAGCAAAAAAAAACTTCTAAAAGTTATTAGCTTAAAGCTATTTTTAAAATAAATTAAACTGCTTTAAATATATTTTAAAAGGTTAACTTTATACTTTTAGCTTTAGTTAATTAAAATATTAAAAATAAAATTAATTTATAACAGCTGCAGCAGTTTTTAAATATTTTTTAAGCTTTTAAGTATTATTAATATATAAATATTTTTTTTATTTTATAAAATATTTAATATTATTTTTATTTTAATAAAAATCTAGTATTTTTTTAACTTTATAAATATTTTAATTATTTTTTATTTTAAGTTATAATTTAAATTATATATTTTTAAAAGCTAGTTTAAATAAAAAAATATAAAAAATAAGGTAAATTTTTATATTTTTTAGTAATAATAGTTTATAGTTAATTAAAAAAATAACTTTTTTAATTTTAAAAAAATTAAGTTTTTTAAAATTTAATTTATTGTTTAGTTGTTTAGTTTTAATTTATAAAATATTAATAATAATATTTTGTTTTTGTTGCAGCAAATAAACCTTGTTTTTTTTTTAAAAAGTTAGCTTTTTAATTTATTTTTTATTATAATATTATAATATTTATTATTATAAAAATTAAAAGCGTGTTTATAATCTTGCTTATAGCGTTTTAATTTTAATTATAATAATTTTTGCTTTAAATACTATAGCTAAAATAGTTAATACTTTTACTAATATTTTTTTTAATTTTTTAATAGTTATTTATTATTTATATACTGCTTTATAAAAAAATAAACTTATATTTTTATTAATTAAAATATTATAAGCAATTTATATTATTAGCAGTAGTTTTATTTAATTGTTTTATTAATAATTAATATAATTTTATAAATATTGCTTTAATATTTAGTTAAGTTTTTTAGTTTATTTATTAGTTTATAAATAATAAGCTGTCGAAAACTTAAGTTTAATACTTATTAATTTAAAAAAACTTGTTTTAAATTTAAAAATAAAAAATTTGTTTTAATTTAATATAATTTGTTTTAATAAGCTATATTTATTAAAATAATATTAAATAAAAGCGTATATAAATTATTTAGCTGTTATATTTTTTTTAAATAATAAAAAATAAATATATTTTATAAGCTTATTAATTATAACTTATATTTTATTATATTATATTTTTATAACTTTATTAGTTAATAAAGGTAAACTTATAATAAAATCTTAAATAATAATATATTATGCTTGTTTAAATATTTAAATAAATTATAGCAGCTTATAAGATTTATATTTAGCTGCTTTAGCTTTATTATAAATATTATAGTTTTTTATAATAAACCTAACTATATTTTATAGTCTTAAAAAGTTATACTTTTTTTATAGTTGTTAGGCTATTTTGGCTATTTTTTAATATTTATATAATAAGTGTTTATAAAAATCTTTTATAAATTTATTTTGCAAAGTTTTTAGCAGATAGATTTTATAATTATATATTAATTTATTATTTTTTAATTCTTTATATTTATATAGTTCTGCTAGCTTTTTAAAATTATAAGCTTGCTATAGTTATATATTCTTAAGATTTTTAAAAATAGTTTAGATTTTTAAACTTTTATTTTTTTAAATATATAGCACTTAAATATTTTATTTTAAAATTTTAAATCTTTTTTAATCTTGTTAATTAAATATATTTGCTTAAATATTTTCTTTTTTTTTAATATAACAGATTTTAAAGTTAAATTTAAAAAAAAAATCTATTTAATTTTTATATTATTAGGTAATTTTTTATATAGTTATAAATTTTATTAAATTTTAATAATTTAAATAAATCTTAATTAATTTAATAATATTTATAAAAAATAGTTTTTATTTTTTAAAAGCTATAATAATTATAAATAGTTTTTTATTATATATAAGATATTATAATATAATATTTTATAATGCTTTAAAATAATATATTACTAAGTACTATTTTTTATTATTTTTAAGCTGCTTTAATATTTTTATAATTATATTATTAAATATATTTATTTTTAGTCTTTTTTTTTTTTATGAATTAAATAGCTTAACTATAAAATTAGAGATAACTTTAAGTTTTAAAGTTTTAAAAGCTTTTTAAGCTTTTTTTAAAATTAAAAAGGTTTTTTTTTTATATTTTTTTTTAGTATATTTTATAAAATATTATACTATACCTTTAAAGTTTTTAATTAATATTTTAATATAGTTAAAAAATTTTAATGCTTTTTTAATATTTATAACTATAGTTAAGTTAAAAATCTTTTAATTTTATATTATATTAATTTTTAATTATTAAATTTATATTTATTTAAAAGTAATTATAAATCTTAAAAAATTAATCTTTTAAATATGCTAGATATACTTTTTAAGATTAAGTCGTAAATCTGCCTGTTAAAAAGTTTTTAATATTTAAATTACATGCTTTTTATACTTTTTAAATATTTTAAAATAAATTAAAATATTATCTAAGTAAATAAATATAAATTTATTTAAAAACTTTTATAAAATTATTATTATTATATATTAAAAACTAGCTAATATATTTTATAATTTTTATAGCATAATTATATATTTATATAATTTATATATTATTTATATTATAGTTTTTTATTTTTTTTTTTTTAACTATTTTAATAATATAATATTTGTTTAAAATATTAAATATTATAAACTATTTTGCTTAACTAATATTTTCTTTTATAGTTATTATTAAAATAAGAAAATATTTATTTAAAATAATAATTATATTTAATAATTAATAGTTAATTATTATTTGCTATACTAGTTTTTTATTGTTATTAATTTATTATTTGCTATCTTTTATTTTTAGTACTAATATTATAAAATATTTAGCAGACAACTAAGATTTTTTAAGAAATTTTTTTGCTAGGTTTTTTTAAATATACCTTTATAAAGCATTAGTCTTGTTTAAATTTATATAATATATTTAGTAGAGCTTTAGTTAATATTTTTCTTTAATAAAAATATAATAGTTTTATAAACTATGCTTAAAAAGCTTTTTTTTTTTTTTTTTAAAATAGTTTGCAGAACTTATAATATATTTTAAGTATATTATTTAATATTTTTTTTATAATTTTTCTGATTTTTTTGCTTTATTTTTTACTTTTTTAACTAATAGTTTTTTTTTTTTATTAAATTAAAAAATTACTAGCTTTTAACTATAAAATTTCTAAAATAATATTATAGTTAAAAATATCGGCAATATTTAATATAATTTGCTTTTTATATTTTTATATAAATATATTAAAAGGTTTAGTTTTTTTAAATATATAGCTATTATTATAGCTAGAGATACTTTTATTAAATCTTTTAATTTTTTAAAATTTTAACTTATATTTTTAAATAATTTTATTTTATTTTATTATTTTAAATAATATTATATTAGCTTATATTTTAAAATCGATTAAAGCATTATATTTTTTTTTTTAATATTTAAGTTTAATTTTAAATTAACTTTTTTAGTTATTATATTAAATTTTTTATAAAGCTTTAATTTTTCTAGCTACTTGCTGCTTTTTTAGCAAGCGCTGTTTTTATTTTTTATTAATCTTTTTGCATAAAATATTTAAGTAATTATTTAGTTTAATCTTTTAAATACTATAAAGTTCTGTTTTGCTATTTTATTAAATCAGGCTTTAAATTATAATCTTTAAGCTTTTTTACTTTTTGCGACTATTTTTTAATATAGTTGTGCTTTAATTAGCTAATAATATTTATATAAATTATTTTTATAGTTTTTTAAAACAGTATTATATATATATTTATAATTATTTTTAAAAATTACAAATTTTTGTAGATTTTTATAGTAAATTATAGTTATAATTAATTATTATATTTTATAAAAATTTTTTATTTTTATTTTTATAATATATTTTAAAAACTAATTATTTTTTAATTTATCGGGTAAATATTAATAGCATTAATATATTATATAATAAGTTTATAATATTTTATTATATTTTAAATTTTTTAATTATATAATATCGGCGTTTTTTTTTATTATAGTTTTATTATATTAATAACTTTTAATAATTAATTAAATTATTAATTTTAGTTTATAAAATATATTAGTTTTTATATT
>MU380616.1:0-17515 GCA_022495085.1 Xylaria sp. FL1042
AAAAAAAAAAAAAAAAAAAAGAAAAAAAAAAAGAAAAAAAAAAAAACAGTAAAGCCGCGCTAAGATAAAACATAAGCTATAGCGACCTAGCTTAACGCAGGCTATAATAGCAGGCCTTTTTATTATTATAACATAGCAATAGCAAGCTAAGCTAAAAAATAAAAACAAGCGGCAACACGTTATATTATTTATAAAGCGTTAACTATATTATTAAATCGCGGTCTTAGACGTTACTTGCTTAAAACTTTGCTTTTACTTTTATATAGCTAAAGTATTTATAAATCTAGCCTTTTTCTTAAGCACTTCTGCGCTTTAGCATATTTATTGCAAAAAGTCTAGTCTAAGAAAATAAATTGTTTTATTTTATTAAAATATACTGCGTTATAACCCTTTAATTAATTGCCTTGCGCAAGTTTATCTAGTGTTATCTGCGCGCAATTATAGTATAATATATTTAATAAAACAGCCGGCGGCCTTTTTTTTTTTTTTTTTTTTAAGACCGATATTAAGCTATAGCATGCTATAAAAAATAAATTAAATATTTAATAAAAAAAAAGTCCGTTAAAAAAAGCAAGACACGCTTTAATATTAAGCTATAGCATACTGTAAAATATTTAATAAAACTAGTAAAATATATTAGTTAGTTAATAAAAAAATATTTAGTAAGTTTACTGCTAAAATTAATTATTAAAATTTATTTAATTAAAAAAAAAAAAAAAAAAAAAAACTTATAAAGCTTAAAATAAGCTATTATATATATATACTTACTGCTTATATTAAAACATAACCATATATATAAATAAATAACAATAATCTATAAGCTATTAATTTACTATTTATATAGCTAAGCTATATTTAAGCTATATATAAGCCACGCATTACATGGCTTACTATATAACCTTGGCAGGTTATATAACCATAGGTTTTATACGCATAACTATATTTTAGCTAAACCTGGCTCACTTGTACGCATTTTAAATAAAAAGACATTAAGAAACAAGATTAAAAATATATTATTATTTATTTATTATTGCGTTTATTTTGTTTTGCTTATTATATTTTGCTTTGTTTTTTATATATATAAATAACTTATTTTACATTAGTTAGTAGTTATTATTAATATAACAATAAATTAGTAAAAAAAACAATAAAGCTTAATCTTTAAGTATTAATTTTAAATCTTTATGCAAATAACCTTAAATAAAAAAATTAAACCTTTAATTATTATATAAAGCTTAAATTCTAGCTTTATATATTAGCCTGCGCGGTTAATCCTAGTGTTAAACCTTTATATAAGCAATAAAAACAAGACCTTTTAAAAAAGAAAATTAACATTTTAATTAAACATATAAAGCTTAGCCTTTAGCTGTAACCTATATAAGCAGCTAAACTTAAAGCTTAATCTACTATATAATAAACCAAAACAAAATTATAAGCAAATTTTCTAGCCTGCACTTAACCCTTTTTTAATAATAGCAAGCCGAGAAAAAAACCGCAAGCTGTTAACTTCGGACAAAAAAAAAAACAAAAAAAACAAAAAAAAATAAAAAAAAGCAGCTATAAAAGTTAAACACCCGACTATAAGCTTAAACTATATAATTACAGCCTAGTATATTATTTTTTTTACTAGCTATATAAACACCTTAAAAGCTACCGCCTTAACTAACATTATTAAAAGCTTTTTAAACATATAACTATTTCTAAAAAGCGTTATCTTAAGTAAAAAATAAAAGCAAAGCAAATAAAAGCAATAATAAATTAATAGCTTAAAACTTTATATAAAGTAGCTAGATTTCTTTTAAAATCTAGAAAATATATATTATATAAAAGCCGATTAAAGTCGAGTACCTTAAAAAAAAGGCAACCGTAAAAAAGCTTACTAGTTATTTTAAACAATACTTTGCATATATTAATTAAAACGTGCGACTATAAAAGTTAAACCTTATTTATATATTTAAAGCATATTTTAATAAATAAATAAAAAAGCTTTTTATAAAAGTCCTTTTATATAAAAATGCGAAAATAATAAATGTTTTTATTTAATAAAATATAAAAATGCTTATATAAAAAAAACAAAGAGTATATTTATAATATATCCTTAATAGCTAAGACTTTAGTCAAGCGTATAAAAAATAATAAAAATAAAGCTCCTAAATATTTTTTGTATAAAATATTTAAGCTGCTTAACTAAAGATCTTATTTTTTATAAAACTTTAGAAATTTTTTATATAAAAAAGCCTAATTGCTTAATTACCTTAAATAGCTTATAAAATATTTTTAAAATTTACTGTATAAAATGTTCTAGCAGCTAAAAATAAAACCAGCAGTTTATATAATTAATAGCAAAGCCTTTTTAGCATTTACTACTTATTTAAACAATATTTTAATTTTAATATTTAAACAAGCTGCTATTAAGAAATAAAGCATACAGCCTTAAATAAAGTTACTAAAATACTTTAAGACCTTTATACAAAAAAAATGCCAAAGCTAAGCCATAGCTTTAGCCTTAATATTAGCCTTATACAACGCAAAAAATAAGAAAATATTAAAACTGCTTTTATTTATAAACTTTTACCTAAGGACCACTAATATAAAAGCTATATAAATAGCCCTGGGTCCTTAGCTTAAAAAGATTATATAAACCTTAAGCTTTTAACCTAAAAAAGCTATATAAACTTTTAGCACTTAACATAAAAGGATAATATAAACCTTAAGCCTTAAACCTAAGCAGGCTATATAAATATTAAGCCTTTAACTTAAGGAGATTATATAAAAATCTATTAGCTAAAAATATAATATTAACTATATAACAGCAAACCCTCCCCCCTCCCTCCCCCCCCCCTTTTTACGCAGTATACAATCCTAAAAATTAGCTACCAAGTTAAAAAGCAAGCATTTTTATATATATAACGTAAAGATTATAACCTTTACTTATGCAACTTTTTTAATAAAAGATTTACCTTTAACGCGCTAGATCTCCAATAAAGTTATAAATACGCAGAACTACGCAACCTTTTAAAAGGTCTAGCAAAAAAACTAGGGCTACCTAGGTAAACTATATAACATGCCTTTCAACAAAGCTTATATGTTTATCACTATCTACTAAAACTTAAATATCGCAGAAAACCAATATTACGCCGTTTATTTATTAATTTTAATAAATAGCGCAAGCATTTTTTATTTATACTACCTTAAACTAAATAAAAAAAGGGAATAAAATCTACACAGCGCTAAATACCCATTTTAACTCTTATATAAATCACTTGTTATACTAGGTAGACTAAACAACACTAACTACCCTTTTTTGCGTACAAAGGGAAGATTTAGACCTACTATTTCTAAGCGTTTTAAAAAAAATATTAAATAAGCTAAAGCTTGCTTAAAAAATATTTAAAATCAATTACCAAAGTAAAAACCAACTAGTAACTGCTGTTATACAAGCATATTCAAGTATATAAAAGCTTAAACTAGCTATAATTATACAAAAGCTAACTTTAAAAGCTTTATTTACAAAGCTTTGCATAGTTATTTAAATAATATTAAAGCATAAAAAAAGAAAATAATTTCTATTATATAAAAGCAAAAACTAAAAGTAAACTTTATAAACTAAGTATATATTTTTAACTTTTATATAAAAAAATTAAATAAAAAGATTCCTAAAATACTAAAACTTATATAAAAACTAACAAAAATTTAAATAAATATAACAATATAATAATCTGCACAATAAAGCCATAGCTTAGCTAATTTAAGAATATATTTTATATAAAAAGGTGCTTTATATATAAAAAGCTAAAATATTAGTCGATTAACCATTTTAATAAAAATAAAAATAAAAACTACGCAATAGCCTGCTATTTTATAAAAACAAGCACAAGCTTAAAACTTTTAAATAAAGCTTTTATAGCTTTTACATTAAACTATAAAAACAAACAAAAAAAAAAAAACAGCGCATAAAGTAGCCTAAGGCCTTTAAATATTAATAGCAATATTTTATCCGCACATATAATAAACCGCTTATTATAAATAAATTAGCTTACAACAAGCTTCTTTTTTTTTTATATAACAAGCTAAGCTATTTACTACTAAAATTATTATAACTTTTTATATAAAAGAACTTATAACGCTAAAGCCTTAAACTAGTTTATGCTATAAAATTAATATAGCCTAACTTATTAAAATATTATTTAAGATATTAAAGCTACACAAGTCTTAACTATAAGCAAGCTATAACTTAAAAGCTTTGCGTAAAAGAACTTAAATATTAAGATTAACTAAACCAAAAAATTAACTACTGCATAACTTAATAACGCAGAAAGCTTAAATATAACCGGCCTAGCAAAAATTAAAACAAGCGTTAGCTGCATATAATTTTATAATATAAAAATTAATACGCTGTTCTTATTTTTTTTAAACAATATAAACTAAACTATATAAACATTTATTATAATAATATTAAAGGCGTTATTATATAACTAAATAAGTCGACAATCCCAGTTATGCAAAAATAAAGATATACTTTTTTTAACCTAAGCTAAGCCTATATAAAAAAGCACGCGATTTTACCAAAAAAAAAAAAGTTAAGACATTTATACTAACGTTTTAAGCACGCTTATATAAAAACATTATACCAGCTACTTTAAAACGCAGGGCATTTAAACGTAAGCAAAAAAAATGTTTGCGCAATATAAAAAATATACTACTGCTATTAATTATCTAACCTAGCTTTTTAAAAGTTTAAATTCTTAATTAAAAATAATAATATGTTTAACTATAAGGCAGTTTTAAATTTTATACGCCTAAAAAATAAAAACGCTTTATTATATTATTAACTTAAACATTTTATTTTAAGTTATAATATTTCTAGGATTGCCTTTTGCGCGCAAAATATTTAAAACGCCTTTTACTGCTGTTAAATATATATATATTAAAAGCCGCTTAACTTAATCGCATATAGCTCAGGCATAAATTTTACATTAAATAAATTTTAGCACTTTATATAAATTATAAAAGCACTATATATAAAAATACTAGTTAAAGCTTATTAAGCTGTTAATAAAGTAGTATGCGCACATATATACACACTTTTTTATTATATAAACAAAACCCTGCTTAAAAAAACTAGCTATTATATAAAATAACAAAACTATTTTTTAAATAGCAATCTAAGCGTTAAATAATATAGCCGGCTTAAACAGCTTTATAACCTATTTTATTAAAATTTAAAACAGATCTTAAAATAAACTAAAATTTAACGCTATCGCTAAATATAACTATATAAATAAAAATAGCTTATTTAGCAATAAAAACGCTTTATACAATAAAAGCTAAAATAAATACTAACTATACAATTAATATTTGCGATAGCTTAAATATATATAATATATTAAACACACTATTTAAAAGCAAAAGTATAGCTTAGCAAAAAAATAAAAGCTAAACAAGCCTATATTATATAGTCATAATTAAAAGTTATATAATAACTATTAATATAATAAATAAACCAATAAAATCCTAGCGCATATAAAATAAAAAAATAGCATAAAAATGCTAATGCTTTAGCAAAAAAGCTAGCCGAACAATATAAACGCTTGGCGCTTATTTAAAATAAACAAGCCTATAAAGCGCAGCCGCCTAAAAAAAACATTATATAATATATTAAAAAAAATAAGCCCTTATATATATAATAAAAAATACCTTTGTTTTTATATAAACACTAGCTTATTAATTAATTAATCTAGAAAAAAAAAATAACTATAAGCTAGCTATATAATTTTAAAAAAAACAGCAAAATTAACGCTTTAAGCCTTTTATTTAAAAAGCTAAACGCTATAAAAATTAACCAACCGATAGCGCAAGAAGTATTAAAAGCTGCATAGTATATAACCCTAAGCTATACTTAGCAAAGCAAGCTAAAATCTTAAAATTAAAATTTATATAAAAGGTTAAAAAAAAGACTAGCTAAACTATATAAAAAATTAAAATATATAGTTTAAAGATATAACAACAAAAAAAAGAGTATTATACTTATATAATTGCTAATAATTTAACAGATAAGCTAATAATTATTATTAGTATTAAGCTTATTTATTATGCGATTTTTTAATATGCGAGGCAAACTATAAAAAATATTACGCAAGCTTATATATAATCTATTTAATACCAATAAGCCAGCCTATATAATTTATATAAAGCCTTTAAAAAAAATTATATATAAATATTTAATAGGCAAGAACTTTGTTTAAAATTATATTATTAAAGCTTATAAAAACTCTAGCCTTAAAAACCCCTTTTTAAAGTTTAATAGTAGAAAAACTTAACAGTTAAACAATAGCAGAACTTGGTTTACGCAAAAAAAACAAGTAAAACAGCTTTATATAATTAACCCCTAATGCTAGCAATGCTAGCGATGCTACTTAAAAGCTTATTGCTTAGTAGATGCCGCGTATATAATACCTTAATATACCAGCCTAAAGCTTTATATAACCTTTTAATTGCTATTTAAGTTAAAAAGCCAGCAGCAAAAAAAATTAAAAAACTAAATAAACATATAACTAACTAGCTTAATAAATTAATAACCTAAACTAAAGACTTTAATATATTTTATTTAAGCTAACTTATATATATAAAGCTAGCTATTTATTTTTATTAATAAATCTTTTGCTAATAATAAAAATATAATATTATAGCTAAAGTTTTTAATAGTGCTAGCTATTAAAACTTATATAAACAGCTAGTTTATAAATAATTTAAAATAATAATAATATTATTTATTAAAGTTTAGCTTTAGCTAAAGGTAAATAAATTATAAAAAAGGTTTTAGCTAGCAAGCTATATAATATAATAGCTAGATTTAATTTAGCTATTACGCTTAAATATTATTATATAAAAAATTTTAAAAGCGCTAAAGTTGCTGCTAATATTTATAGTTATTTGCTTAGACTTAAAATTATAATATAAATGCTTGGTAAAGCTAGGCATAACTTAAAAAAAGCGGCTTATAATTAATATTATATCGATTTACAAAGTATATAAAAATAAAAAAATCTTTAAAATATAATAGGTTAGCAGCAAAAATAACGCAGCAAGCGCTTATATAAAAAAATCTTTAGCTATAATATTTAAACAGCTAATCTTATATAATAAGTTTACTATGCAAGTAAAAGCATTTATAAATTAAGAATATTACTTTTAAAAATAAATTATATAAAAAAAAAAAAAAGATATTAAAAGCTAAATAGCTTAAAAATAATTACTTATATAAGACTAAATAATTATAAAATTTAAAAAAGTAAAAGTTGCAAAAAAAAATAAAGCTGCGGCTATATTTTATTGATTTTATATAAACGCTTATTTTTTTTTTTTTGGTTTTTTTTTTTTTTTTCTTTTTTTTTTCCTTTTGTTAAAACTTAAAATAACGCAAGTTTTTTTTTTTATACGACAGGCCTAACCTTAGCTTAATTAGATTTTTTTTTTTTCTTTTTTTTTTTATTTTTGTTTTTATTATTTTTTATTTCGATATTTTTATTTTTGTTTTTATTTTTGTTTTTATTAAACAAAAAAGGCAACTTAAACAAAGCATTTATAGGCAAGTAATTATTAATATAATACGCGCAGCAGATTATGTGCGACTAATATATACACATAAAGCAGATTTTATTAAAAGCGCTGCTAAGTATACAGCAGTTATAAAATAAAATAGTGCTGCTATAAGCGTTGCTGTACTTATTAGCACAGCAAGTCTATATTAAGGCCTTGCAAGCATAGATTAAAATCGCGCAGAAATAGTTATTATATTATATAAGGTTTACAAGCTAGTTATTAAAATTATAGGCTAGCATATAAATATTTATATATTAAAGCGCATGCTGGCCTAAAATGTTGTGCTTTTTATTCTTTATTTATGTTAGCATACATATAAAAGAAATAACTATAAATATTTATTATATAAGCTAAAACTTAAAGCCAAGCCTTAATTATAGCGTAGTTAATATAAAACCAAACTTATAAAAATATACTTTTTTTAACTATAATTTTGACAAAGCTTTAAAAACTGTGGTTTATTATATAAAGCAGCATATTAGTTATAAACTAAAGAATAAATATAATAAAAGCGGAAAAAAAGCAGGCGTGTATGTGTGCGTGCATGCGTGGGTATATATATATATATATATATATATATCCTGCTTTATATAAAAGTTAGTTAAACTTTTATATAAAAAGGTAAAAGTAAATAAAAATAAAAATATTATATAAAACAGAAGTAGCAGCAGCAGTAGCAGTAAAAGGTATAAGCGCAAGCAAAATTTTTAATATAACAACTATATATAAAAATTAGTTAACCCTTTTAATAAGGTATATTATAATTAAAAATATATAAAAAGCTGGCAGCAGCGGTAATAAAAGTAAAAGTGTTGCGTAAAAAAAAAAAAAAAAAAAAAGTCTTTATATAAAAGGTTAAAAAGATAAATAAGTAGGCTATTAAGTAGGCTATAAACTAGCGCTGGCGTACTTGCTTATTTAAAGTGCTAACAACTATATAAGCATACCTTTTATATAAAAATCTGCCGGCTATTTCTTAAAAAGAAAAGAAAAAAAAGGATTAATTAGTGCGACTTTTTCTTTTTTCTCTTTGCTTTCTCTTTTTTGCGCGCTTTTTTTTTTTTTTCTTTGCTTTTTTTTTTTGCGCGCCTCTTTTTTTTTCTGCTTCTCTTTTGCGCGCTTTTTTTAAGCGTATTATTTATACGCCTTTCTTTTTTTTTTTCTTTTTATTTTCTGCTTTTTTTTTGCGCGCTTTTTTTAAGCGTGTTATTTGCGCTTTTTTTTTTTTTATCTTTTTCTTTTTTTGTTTTTTTTTTGCGCGTTTTTTTTATGCGCTTGTTTAACACTTAAATAGATTTATCTTTTAATCTATATATATTATTTTATTTTTTCCGGCATTAAAACTATAAAATAACCGTGCAGCAGCATAGCTTATTTTAAATATTTAACTAACTAAAAATGCAGCAAAAGCTACCTTAATATAACATATAATAAAATTTGTTAACCTTGCTTAAAAAGCTAATTTATACTTAATAAATTATTTATACCAACTTTAAGCTATAACTTAATATATAGCTATATAAATTTATTTTATGCTTTTAAATAATACTAAAAATATTACACGCTAGCTTGTTATAAACAAGTTAAAAGGCTATGCTTACGCCGGCCATATAAAAATATTGCTAGCTTTAATAAGTTATTATTTCTTGCTATTATTACTATTAGTTTTATTATTTAATAATTTATTATAAATAGTATTTTATCAAGGTTTTTATTAATAAAAAAAAATAAGCGTGTTAAAAAACTGCTTTAACGCTTATAAAAAATAAAACTAAATAATAAATAAACAGCTTTTACCATAGTTAATTAAAAGCGCTATATAGCTTACCTGCGGTTTTTTAATTATTTAAACGCGTAATATACTAAAGTTAGGTTTATAGCTTATAAGTTTAAAAAAATCGGACCTATATAAGTTTAGTTGCAGTTGCGCGATTATTAGCGTTAAATACAACATATAAAAGTTAGGTTTACGGCCTACGGTTTTAAAAAAACCAGATTTATATAAGTTTAGTTGCGGTCGCGCGATTATTATTAAAGCTTAATTAAAAGCGCTATATAAATATAATATATAAAAGCCAGGTTTATAGTTTATAGTTTTAAAAAAACCAAACTTTTATAAGTTTAGTCGCGGCTGCATAATTATTATTAAAGCTTAATTAAAAGCGCTATATAAACATAATATATAAAAGCCAGGTTTATAGTTTATAGTTTTAAAAAAACCGGACCTTTATAAGTTTATTGAACGTAATATATTAAAGTTAGGTTTACTGTTTATAGTTTTAAAAAAACCAAATTTATATAAGTTTAGTTGCGGTCGCGCAATTATTGTCGAGGCCTAATTAAAAGCGCTATATAAACATAATATATAAAAGCTAAGTTTATTATCTATAGTTTTAAAAAAACTAGACTTTTATAAGTTTAGCTGTAGTCGTACAATTATTATTAAAGCTTAATTAAAAGTGCTATATAAACATAATATATAAAAGCTAAATTTATAGTTTATAGTTTTAAAAAAACCAAACTTATATATGTTTATAGTTTATAGTTTTAAAAAAATCAAACTTATATAAGTTTGTTAAACATAATGCATAAGAGCTAGGTTTATAGTTTATAGTTTTAAAAAAACTAGACCTATATATGTTTATAGTTTATAGTTTTAAAAAAATCGGACTTTTATAGGTTTAGTTGCGGTCGTATAATTATTATTAAATATAACGCATAAAAGTTGCGTTTACAGCTTATAGTTTTAAAAGAACCAGACTTATATAAGTTTGTTAAATATAATATATAAAAGTCGGGTTTATAGTTTACGGTTTTAAAAGAACTAAATTTATATATATTTATAGTTTATAGTTTTAAAAAAATCGGATTTATATAAGTTTATTAAATATAATATATAAAAGTTAAATTTATAGTTTATAGTTTTAAAAAAACTAAACTTTTATAAGTTTAGTTACGGTTATATAATTATTATTAAAGCTTAATTAAAAGCGCTATATAAACATAATATATAAAAGCCGGGTTTATAGTTTATAGTTTTAAAAAAACTAGACTTATATATATTTATAGTTTATGGTTTTAAAAGAATTAGATTTATATAGGTTTATTAAATATAATGTATAAAAGCCGGGTTTATAGTTTATAGTTTTAAAAAAACCAGATTTTTATAAGTTTGGTCGCAGTCGCACGATTATTATTAAAGCTTAATTAAAAGCGCTATACAAATATAATATATAAGAGCTAGGTTTATAGTTTACGGTTTTAAAAAAACCAGACTTATATATATTTACGGTTTATAGTTTTAAAAGAATTAGACTTATATAAGTTTATTAAATATAATATATAAAAGTCGGGTTTATAGTTTATGGTTTTAAAAAAACTAAACTTTTATAAGTTTAGTTATAGTTGCACAATTATTATTAAAGCCTAATTAAAAGCGCCGTATAAATATAATATATAAAAGCTGGGTTTATAGTTTATAGTTTTAAAAAAACCGGACTTATATATATTCACAGTTTATAGTTTTAAAAAAATTAAACTTATATAAGTTTAATTATAATCGCATAATTATTTTAGCGTCGAGCGCAACACATAAGAGTTAGGTTTATAGTTTATAGTTTTAAAAAAATCGGACTTTTATAAGTTTATTAAATATAATATATAAAAGTTAAGTTTATAGTTTATAGCTTTAAAAAAACTAAACTTATATATGTTTATAGTTTATAGTTTTAAAAGAATTAAATTTATATAAGTTTATTAAATATAATATATAAAAGCCGGGTTTATAGTTTATAGTTTTAAAAGAACTAAACTTATATATATTTACGGTTTATAGTTTTAAAAAAATTAAACTTATATAAGTTTATTAAATATAATACATAAAAATCGCGTTTATAGCCTATAGCTTTAAAAAAACTAGATTTATATAAATTTATTAAATATAACGCATAAAAATTAAGTTTATAGTTTATAATTTTAAAAAAACCAGACTTATATAAGTTTATTAAATATAATATATAAAAATTAAGTTTATAGTTTATAGTTTTAAAAAAACTAAACTTATATAAGTTTGGTTATAATTACATAATTATTATTAAATGCAACATATAAAAGTTAAGTTTACTATTTATAGTTTTAAAAAAACCGGACTTATATAAGTTTAATTGCGGTCGTATAATTATTTTATTATTAAATATAACATATAAAAGTCGGGTTTATAGTTTATAGTTTTAAAAAAACCGGACTTATATAAGTTTAGTCGTAATTATATAATTATTATTAAATATAACACATAAAAGTTAAGTTTATTATCTATGGTTTTAAAAAAACTAGACTTATATAAGTTTAGTTATAGTCGCACAATTATTTTATTATCGAGCGCAGCGCATAAAAGTTAAGTTTATAGTTTATAGTTTTAAAAAAATCGGACTTATATAAGTTTAGTTACGATCGCATAATTATTATTAAACGCAACATATAAAAGTTAGGTTTATTATTTACGGTTTTAAAAAAACTAGACTTATATAGGTTTAGTTGCGGTCGTATAATTATCTTATTATTAAGCGCAGCGTATAAAAATCGCGTTTACGGTCTATAGTTTTAAAAAAACCGGACTTATATAGGTTTAGTCGCAATTGCGCGATTATTATCAAATATAACGCACTAAAGTCAAGTTTATAGTTTATAGTTCTAAAAAAACCGGACTTATATAGGTTTAGTTATAGTCGCACAATTATTTTATTGTCGAGCGCAGCATATAAAAGTCGCGTTTATAGTTTACAGTTTTAAAAAAACCGGACTTATATAAGTTCGGTCGCAATCGCGCGATTATTTTATTATTAAACATAACATATAAAAGCCAGGTTTATAGTTTATAGTTTTAAAAAAACTAGACTTATATAAGTTTAAACACAATCGCGCGATTATTATTAAATACAATATACTAAAGTTAAGTTTATAGTTTATAGTTTTAAAAAAACTAAACCTATATAAATTTAAACATAGTTATATAATTATCTTATTATTAAACGCAGCACATAAAAGTCGTGTTTATAGCCTACAGCTTTAAAAAAACTAAACTTATATAAGTTTATTAAATATAATACATAAAAGTTAAGTTTATAGTTTATAATTTTAAAAAAATCGGACTTATATAAGTTTAGTCGTAGTTATATAATTATTGTTAAATATAACGCACAAAAGTCGCATTCACGGCCTATAGTTTTAAAAAAACCGGACCTATATAAGTTTGGTTGCAATCGCACAATTATTTTAGCATTAAACATAATACATAAAAATCGGGTTCATGGTTTACGGTTTTAAAAAAACCAGACTTATATAAGTTTATTAAACACAACGCATAAAAGTTAGATTTATAGTTTATAGTTTTAAAAAAACTAGACTTATATAAGTTTAGTTATAATTGCGCGATTATTATTAAATATAATATATAAAAATTAGGTTTACTATTTACAGTTTTAAAAAAACTAGACTTATATAAGTTTAGTTATAGTTGCATAATTATTTTATTATTAAGCGCAGCGCACAAAAGTTAGGTTTATAGTTTATAGTTTTAAAAAAACTAGACTTATATAAGTTTAGTCGCAATTATATAATTATTATTAAGCGTAATATATAAAAGTTATGTTTATAGCTTATAGCTTTAAAAAAACTAGACTTATATAAGTTTATTAAACATAATATATAAAAGTTAAGTTTATAGTTTACGGTTTTAAAAGAACTAAACTTATATAAATTTATTAAACGCAACACATAAAAGTTATGTTCATAGCCTATAGTTTTAAAAAAACCGGACTTATATAGGTTTAATTATAATCGCACAATTATTGTTAAATATAATGCATAAAAGTCGCGTTTATAGCCTATAGTTTTAAAAGAACTAGATTTATATAAGTTTAGTTATAATCGCATAATTATTTTAATGTCGAGCGCAGTGCATAAAAGTTAAGTTTATAGTCTACGGTTTTAAAAAAACTAGACTTATATAAGTTTATTAAATATAACACATAAGAGTTGCATTTATAGTTTATAGTTTTAAAAAAACTAAACTTATATAAGTTTATTAAATACAACGCATAAAAGTCGCGTTTATAACCTATAGTTTTAAAAAAACTAAACTTATATAAGTTTAAACGTAATCATATAATTATTGTTAAATATAGCGCATAAAAGTCGGGTTTATAGTTTATAGTTTTAAAAGAATTAAACTTATATAAGTTCGGTTATAGTCACGTAATTATTGTTAAACATAATGCATAAAAGTTAAGTTTATAGTTTATAGTTTTAAAAAAATCAAACCTTTATAAGTTTATCGAATATAATATATAAAAGTTAAGTTTATAGTTTATAGTTTTAAAAGAACTAAATTTATATAGGTTTAAACATAGTTGCGCGATTATTATTAAACATAGTGCATAAAAGTTAAGTTTATAGTTTACGGTTTTAAAAAAATCAAACCTTTATAAGTTTATCAAATATAATATATAAAAGTTAAGTTTATAGTTTATAGTTTTAAAAAAACTAGACTTATATAAATTTAAACATAATCGCACGATTATTATTAAACATAGTGTATAAAAGTCAAGTTTATAGTTTATAGTTTTAAAAAAACCAGACTTATATAAGTTTAAACGCGATTATACAATTATTATTAAATATAATATATTAAAGTTAAGTTTATAGTTTATAGTTTTAAAAGAATTAAACTTATATAAATTCGGACGCAATTGCACAATTATTATCGAACGCAATATATAAAAACCAGGTTTACAGTTTACAGTTTTAAAGAAATCAGACTTATATAAATTTAAACGCGATCGCATAATTATTATTAAACATAATATATAAAAGCTAGGTTTATAGTTTACGGTTTTAAAAAAACTAAACCTTTATAAGTTTGTCGAACATAATATATAAAAGTTAAGTTTATAGTTTATAGTTTTAAAAAAACCAGACTTATATAAGTTTAAACACAATTGCACAATTATTATTAAACGCAACATATAAAAGCTAGGTTTATAGTTTATAGTTTTAAAAAAACTAGACTTATATAAGTTTAGTCGCGATCGCACAAATATTATTAAGCGCAATATATAAAAGTCAAGTTCACAGTTTATAGTTTTAAAAAAACTAGACTTATATAAGTTCGGTCGCAATCGCACAATTATTTTAGCGTTAAACATAATGCATAAAAGTTAAATTTATAATCTATAGTTTTAAAAAAACTAGATTTATATAAGTTTAGTTACAATCGCGTAATTATTTTATTATTAAGCGTAGTATATAAAAGCTAGGTTTATAGTTTATAGTTTTAAAAAAACCGGACTTATATAAGTTTAATTATAATTGTATAAACTTTTAACTAAAAGCTAAGCATAATAAACAGCAAATTTTTTATTTATAGCATATATTAGTTTTTATAATAATAAATTGCATAAACTTTTAACTAAAAGCTAAGCATAATAAATAGCAAACTTTTTACCTATAGCGCATATTAGTTTTTATAATAACAAATTATGCAAACTTTTAACCAAGAACTAAGCATAATAAACAGTAAAATTTTCACATAAACTTTTAACTAAAAGCTAAGTATAATAAACAGCGAACTTTTCGCTTATAGCGCATATTAGTTTTTATAACAATAAATTATGCAAACTTTTAACCAAAAGTTAAATATAATAAATAGCAAACTTTTTGCTTATAGCGCATATTAGTTTTTACAATAATAAATTATATAAACTTTTAACTAAAAGCTAAGCATAATAAACAGCAAAATTTTTACATAAACTTTTAATTAAAACTTAAGTATAATAAATAGCAAACTTTTTGCTTATAGTATATATTAGTTTTTATAATAATAAATTACGCAAACTCTTAACTAAAAGCTAAGTATAATAAACAATAAAATCTTTGCATAAACTTTTAATTAAAAGCTAAATATAATAAACAGCAAATTTTTTGCCTATAGCGCGTACTAGTTTTTATAATAATAAATCGCGCAAACTCTTAACTAAAAGCTAAGCATAATAAACAGCAAAATCTTTACATAAACTTTTAACTAAAAGCTAAGCATAATAAACAACAAAATCTTTGCGCAAATTTTTAACCGAAAGCTAAACATAATAAACAGCAAAATCTTTGCGCAAACTTTTAACTAAAAGCTAAGCATAATAATAAACAGTAAAATCTTCGCATAAACTTTTAACCAAGAGCTAAGTATAACAAACAGTAAACTTTTTGCCTATAGCGCATACTAGTTTTTACAACAATAAATTATGTAAACTTTTAACTAAAAGCTAAGCATAACAAACAACAAAATTTTTGCGCAAACTTTTAACTAAAACCTAAGCATAATAAATAGCAAACTCTTTGCTTATAGCACATACTAGTTCTTATAACAATAAATCGCGCAAACTTTTAACCAAAAGCTAAGTATAATAAACAATAAAATCTTTGCATAAACTTTTAACTAAAAGCTAAGCATAACAAATAGCAAACTTTTTGCTTATAGCGCATACTAGTTTTTACGACAATAAATTGCGTAAACTTTTAACCAAGAGCTAAATATAATAAACAATAAAATCTTTGCATAAACTTTTAACTAAAAACTAAATATAACAAACAGCAAACTTTTTACTTATAATACATACTAGTTTTTATAATAATAAATCACGTAAACTTTTAACTAAAAGCTAAGTATAATAAACAGCAAAATCTTTATATAAACTTTTAATTAAAAGCTAAGCATAATAGACAGCAAAATTTTTACGCAAACTTTTAACTAAAAGCTAAGCATAACAAATAGTAAAATCTTTGCGCAAACTTTTAACTAAAAGCTAAGCATAATAATAAACAGTAAAATCTTCGCATAAACTTTTAACTAAGAGCTAAGCATAATAAACAGCAAACTTTTCGCTTATAGCACATACTAGTTTTTATAATAATAAATCGCGTAAACCTTTAACTAAAAACTAAGCATAACAAACAGCAAACTTTTTACTTATAATATATATTAGTTCTTATAATAATAAATCGCATAAACTTTTAACCAAAAACTAAATATAATAAACAGCAAAATTTTTGCATAAATTTTTAACTAAGACTTAAGCATAATAAATAATAAACTTTTTATTTATAGTATATACTAGTTTTTACGACAACAGATTACACAAACTTTTAACTAAGAGCTAAGTATAATAAACAGCGAAATTTTTGCATAAACTTTTAACCAAGAGCTAAACACAACAAACAGTAAACTTTTCGCTTATAGCGCATATTAGTTTTTATAATAATAAATTGCGCAAACTTTTAACCAAGAGCTAAATATAACAAATAATAAAATTTTTATATAAACTTTTAACTAAAAGCTAAGCATAATAAACAGCAAAATCTTTGCGTAAACTTTTAACTAAAAGCTAAGCATAATAAACAATAAAATCTTTGCGCAAACTTTTAACCAAAAGCTAAATATAATAATAAACAGTAAAATTTTTACATAAACTTTTAACTAAAAGCTAAGCATAACAAACAGCAAATTTTTTGCTTATAGCGCATATTAGTTTTTATAATAATAAATCGCATAAATTTTTAACCAAAAGCTAAATATAATAATAAACAGTAAAATCTTTACATAAACTTTTAATTAAAAGCTAAGCATAATAAACAGCAAATTTTCTATTTATAGCGCGTACTAGTTTTTATAACAATAAATTATATAAACTCTTAATTAAAAACTAAGCATAATAAACAATAAAATCTTTATATAAACTTTTAACTAAAAGCTAAGCATAATAAATAATAAATTTTTTGCTTATAATATATATTAATTTTTATAATAATAAATTATATAAACCTTTAACTAAAAATTAAATATAATAAATAATAAACTTTTTGC
>MU380617.1:5661-17439 GCA_022495085.1 Xylaria sp. FL1042
AATTATTTAATTATTTAATTATTTAATTATTTAATTATTTAATTATTTAATTATTTAATTATTTAATTATTTAATTATTTAATTATTTAATTATTTAATTATTATTATTAATTAATTAATTATATATGCTTTTATAGCTATATAAGCAGCTTTTAATATTATTATATATATAAATATACTTATATAATATTTATTTATTTACGTTATAACCATTTATATTTTAGCTATTAAATTAGCTATTATTAAAGCTTTATTAGCTTTTTATTTACGTAAATTAGCTTTATTATATATATACGCGTTTAAGTAGCCTGCTATATAAATTAATATATAGCTATGCTTTTAGCTATATATATAGCTATTTAAATTATTTTATTTATTACCTAGCTAAGTAATTAAAAAAACTATTAACAACTAGTATTAAAGGATAACAAATATAATATTTAAGTATTAATTAATATATATTTAAGCGTTAGCGAGAGCTAAAGTATAACCTTAAAAAAAAAATATTTAAAGTAGTAAAGCTTTTTAAAAAGCTAAAAAAAAGTTTAAGCTAAGCTTACGCAAGCTAGTAAATATTATAAAAATAATAAAAGCTAAGATATAACTTTAAAAAAAAACATTTAAGGTAGTAAAGCTTTTAAAAAAAAACTAAAAAAATAGTTTAAGCTAAGCTTATATAAGCTAGTAAAAACCGTAAAAAATTAAAAACTAAAAAATATTAATAATTAAATAAAATATTATTTGTTTTATATAAAAAAATATCGAAAAGTAAATAAGTTATAAGTAAGTAAGTTATAAGTTATTTAAAAAGCCTAGGACTAAGGAAAGCCTTATAATAAAAAAAAGTTTAAAGTTAAGTAGTTAAAAGATTAAAAAAATTAAGCGTTATACGGCCGCGCGCGCGCGAAAAGTTAGCTAATTAAAAACTTATTAGCTTAATAAATAAAAAGCAGGCCTTTTTTTTTAAGCCGTTAAAGCTTATAAAAGTAAGTGTTTAAGTTAAGTTATTAAGTTTTTTAGCTTTTATTGTTTTTAAAGTTAAAAGGTTATCTTAAAAAAATAACTTTAACTAAAAAAAATATATAATAAAGCTAGTAGTTTTTATAAATGCTAAGCATTTGCGTAGTAGTTAACCTAGGTTATTACGGCCCGTGCGCATTTATTATATAAGTTATATAAAGGGCTATTAGCCGCAAGCTAACCTACCTACTTATTTTACCTTATTTATAGTTAATTTTACACCTATTATTTAATTATTCGCAGTTATATAAGCTTATTAATTGTTTTTATTAATTAGCTTTACTTTTTAACGCACTACGATTTATTAATAATATAATTATTATTTAATAATGTTTTTATAAAAAATATATTATTAAAAAACTTATATATTAAGTGTTAAAACTTATATTATAATTAATATTAAATAATAAAATAAAATAAAAACTTTTTATTAAAAAAAATATAAAGAATATATAATTATTATATATAATTTAAAATATTTACGTAAAAAAAATTAAAAATAAACTTATAATAATTACTATAAAATTAATTAATAAAAAATAAATAGTTAAAATAATAAAAAGCAATTAAAAAAACTAATTATTTATATATTATAATTTAAATAAAGCTTTATAAAAAGCTTTAAATAAGCGCTTATATTAATAATAATAAATTTAATTAAAAGTTAAATATAAATAATAATAATTATATAGCTAAGTTATATTAATAAAGCTAAGCTTATTAAACATAATAAAAAAATTTAATTAAAATAAATAATTAATTAAATAACTTAAAAAAAACGCTAATAAATATTATTACAGTTATAAATATAACTATATTTAAAAATAATATAATAATAATTAAAAAGTTATAATATAAAAATATAATGCTTAAAAAAATTAATAATAAAAAATAATTTATTAAAGCTTTTAAAAAAAACATAAAAATATAAAGCAAAAAAATAATAATAATAATTAAAAAAAAATATTTTAATAAAATATTATTATAATTATTATATGATAAGTATTTAAAAATTATATAATATAAAAAAATAATATTAAAAAATATAATTAAAAGTAAAATTTATTTTTATAATAATATAATTATTTAAATAACTTTATAATAATTAAAGTTATTTATAATAATAAGCTAATATAAAAAATATAATTATTTAATTATAAACTTTTTATTAAAAAAGTTAAAAGTTATATAATATTATAATTATTATAAGTTTAAATAATTATTATTAACTAATTTATTATATTATTATTAAATAGCGCGGTTTTTTTATAAATAATTATTTATAAATAAAATTATATAAAAGCTAAAAAAAAACTTTATATATTATATTTTTTTTAACTTAATTATTTTTTAATTATATATAAACTAGTTTTTATTAATTAATTAGTTATAAAAAAATAAAATAACGTAAAAAAAGTAAAACTAATAAACTTTTTTTTTAAAAGCTATTATATTTTTTAATTTTAAAAAAAAAACTAAAAAAGCTTTTTTTTAGTTATAAAAAATCTTTAATAAAGCTTTTTAATTTTATTATATATTTTTTACTTTTTTTTTAACGCTTTTTATTTAAGCTACTTTATTATATATAATAATTTTATTAATATTTACTAGCTATTTTATAATAAGCTTTATAAATATAAGTTTTTATTATATAATAACGTTTTACTTTTTAACCTTTTAAATAAAGTTGTTTTTTTTAAAAAAAAAAAAGCTTATATTTAAATATTATATATTATAGCGTTTTTTTGCTTTTTACGCACTTATAAAAAAAATTAAAAAACCTAGCAATTTTTTTTTATATAAAAAAACGTTAAGGCCGATTTTCCCGGTTTATATTTAAGTTATTATTACTACCTTATATTTTAGCAAGCTTTAATATATAAGTTTAAATATATTATAAAGTTTTTGTTAAAAAATATTAAATATAAATATTATATTATTGTTAAATATTAAAAAAGTAAAAAAAAAATAAAGTAAAAAAAAAAAAACTAGTTATATATATATTATATTTTAAAAGCTTTTAAAATATAAAAAAGTTAATAGCTATTAATAAAATAATTTTAAATAATAAAATTATTAAATAAGTTTTTTATATATATAAAAATAAAGTAAAAATATAATAAGTAAAATAAAATAAATATAATAATAAATAAATAATAATATATTATTAATTTTATTTTATTTTTTTATTTAAAATTTATATAAATAGCTAAGTTTAATAAAAATATAATTATATATATAAAACTTATTATTATATAATTTATTTAAGCTATATAATTAATTATATTAAATATAGCTAATATATAACTTATAAGCTATTATTATTTATATATATATATATATATATATATTTATATATTATTTAAATAATTATTTATATAAAAATCGCGCTAGTTTATAGCTTAGCTTATTTATTTATATTTTAATTTTTTATATAAAGACTTTTTTTTTTTTTAATATTTTTACTTTTATTATTACTACTACTAGCTTTTATATATTTTTAATTATAATATATTTTATTAAAAAAGTTTAATAACTTTTATATATAATTATTATATTAAAAATTTTACTTGCGCTTATACTTTTTACTATTATTATTATTATTATTTTTATTTTATATAATATTTTTATTTTCTTTTACTTTTAGTTTTTTATATAAAGTAAAATATATATATATATACTTTTATTTTTATTATTTTTATATTTTAATTTATTTTTAATATTTTATTTTATATAATAATTAAATTATAGTTTTTAAAGTTTTATAAAAATTATAATTAAAAAAAAAATTTTTATAAGTTTAACTTTATATAAACTATATTATAATTAAAGCTTAGCTTTAAGTTTTAACTTATATAATAAATATTTATAATTATTATTTTTAAATATAATATATTATATAAATATTTTATATATATAAGTATTTCGCGCACCTTTTTATATTTTTATTTATAACTTAATAAAAATATAAAAAACTTAATTTTTTATAAGTTGTTTTTATTATATTTTTTTACCTTAACTATTATAAGTTTTATAATATTATTTATATATTAAATGTTTTTTATCGAAAAATTATTTATTTATTTTTTATATAATATTTACTTTTATATTATTATTTTTTTTATAAAAAGGTTTATTATTATTTATAATTATAATAACTTAATAATTAATATAATAGTTTATTATTTTTATTTAAAAAAAAAGTTTTTTTTAATTTTAATAATATATAAAAAAGTAAAAAAATAATATAATTATAATTTTAAATAATATTTTTTTTATATTATTTTATTAAAAAAAAATTTTTTTTAAATAAAAATAATAAATTATTAATTATATTATTAAATTATTATAACTATAAAAAATAATAAATCTTATTATATAAAAAATAAATAAATAGTTTTTTAATAAAATAAATTTATTATATAAATAATAATATAATAATTATATATATAAAAGTAAGGCAAAAATATAATAAAAATAATTAAAAAAAAAATTAAGGTTTTTATATTTTAATTAAGTTATTTTAATTTTACGTATAAAAAGGTAAAAAAGTGCGCGAAATACTTATATATATAAAATGCTTATATAATATATTATATTAATATAAATAAAAAAGAAAATATATAATATTTTAAACTAGTTTTTATTTTATTTTATAAATATTTATATATTAATTAACAACTAGTTTTTTATTTTTTATATATAACTTTGCAAGCTTAAAAGCTTATAAGTTATAATTGCAATCTTTTAAAAAATTACGACAAGCTTTATAAAACTAGGTAGCTATATTAATAGCAGTAATAAAACGCAGCAAAAAAGCTGCTAATATATTAATAAAAGATTTTTTTATTAATAATTTAGCAAACAGCAATATAAAACTTATTATAAACGCGCTTATTATAGCTTTTTAAAAATATATTAGCATGTTTTTTAGCAAAAATAATAAGCTTATAATTATATATAAGCTAATTAATTAATTTATAAAACTATTTATTTAATTAATTAAAAATAAAAAAGTAAACTAAAGGCTGTTTTTTTAAAAAAATGTTAAAAAAAAGCAACTTGCTAAATATTTTATAGGCTTACTAAAAAGTACTAAAACTAAGCCGAGCCTGCCGATTAATAATAACTTAAATAAGCTTATTATGTATAAAAATCTTAATAAAGCTTTTTAAAAAGCGCTAAAAAGCTTAGGCGCGTAGCCTGCTACTTAAATATAAGCGCAAAAAGCAGCCGCAGCAAAGCTTTAGCAGGCTTTAAATATAATAGCTTTACTACGCAAGCATAATAAAAAAATAATTATTAAAACTAATAATTAAAACTTAGCTTTTAAAAAATATAAACTAGTAATAATTATAACAGTAATAAATATAGCGCTTTTTAAAGCTAAAATAGTTGTAGCAAAAAAGCTTTTTAGCAGTAATATAATATTTATTTTTAATAAAAAACTTTTTAAAAGTTTTAAAAAAAATAACTAAATAATAGCAGCGTTTAATATAAAAGCTAAACTATAAAAAAAAAAAATAATAATGCTAGCAAAAAAAATTTTTATAGTTTGCTTTAAAAAAATCTATAATAATAAAATATTTTTAATAGCCTTAAAAAAAACATGCTTAAAGTTTAACAAGTGCAAAAAAATAATTTTAAAAAATATTAAAGCTTGTTTTAATATTATTTTATTTTATATAAATATTATAGCGGCCGCTTAAAAGCTTATAAATAATAAATTATTTTAAAAAGCTTAACTTTTTAACTATAAGCTTTTTATATTAAAAATTAAAATAAAATAATATTTTAACTGCTATAACTACAGCTATATAGCAGCTTATTATATTAAAAGAGCTAGGTATAAATATTATAAAAGCTTTAAATATTTTAAAAAAAAAAAATATTTTATAAAAACTAAAAAAGCTGCTTTAAAATATATAAACTATAAAAGGCGCTATAAAATATAGCAGAAAATATATTTACTAAAAAAAAAAATAAGCAAGCAAGCTAAAATAATATATATAACGCGTTTAAAATAATTTTAAATAAATATTAAAACTTTTAATATTGCTTAGCAAGCTAATAATAAACTAATATTAAAAATAATATTTATAGCTTTTAAAGTTTTAAGCGCAAGCTTATTATTAGCAAAAAAAAAACGCTTTAAAAAGCTTTCGACGTTAATATTTTTATTAACGCAGCTATAATTAAGCTAGCTTTATAAAATATATATAAAAAATTACGCAGCAATATAAGCAAAATATTATAATAAACTAAATTTAATTTTATTATTATTTAAAAAATTAAAATAATTAAAGCAAAGGTTTTATATTATTTTAAAAGTAATTATAATATTATTTAAAGTAGCGATAAAGCTGTTTTATATATTAATAAGCGCTTAGCGCTAAAAAAACTAAAAATAAAAAGCAAAAAAAACTAAGCAAACGCGTAAATAAAAAATAAAAAAAGCGTAATAATTATATAATTAATATATTTTTTTAGCTTTTTAAGCATAATATAAACAAATTTTATATAAAAACTTTTTTATAAGCTGCTATTAAAACAATATTTAATTATAAAAGATTTTAATTTATATTATTTATTATAAAACTAATTAAAATATATATTATATAGCAGCAAAAAGCTTTTAAAGTTTATAGCCTGCTAAAGATTTTATTTAGCGATTTTGCTAAAAAAGCTTACTTAAGTTATAAAAAATTAAAAGGACTTAATAATAAACTTAATATAAATATTAGAAAATTTAATAATTATTTACTAAAAAAACTTTAATTAAAAAAAATTAGATTATAAAGCAATAAAAGTTTTATTAAACTTAAAAAAATTTTTAAAAGAACTTTTATAAGCAGCAAAAGGCTAGAACTAGCTTTAAATAAATAAAATATATATAGCAGCAAAAGCTAAAAGGCTTATAATAAAAAAATAAATATTTTATAACTTAAAAAAGCTTAATATAGCTTTTAATAAGCTTATTAAACAGTTTATAAAAATAGCTAAGCTAATAATATTATAAAAAATATTTAGCTAAAATAACTAAACAGTTTTTTAAAAAACTTTAGCAATAATAAAAGCTAAAATATAAGCTAAATAAGCTTATAAAATATATTGCTAAAAAAAATTAAAAAAAGCTTAAAGCGCTTTTATTAAAGCTTATATAAACTTAAAAAAAAAAGTTTAAAAAATATAATAGTAAAGCTAATATAAAATAGTAGCAAAAATATTTTAAAATGCTAAAGCTTTATAAAGCTTTATAAAATAAGCGCGATTTTTTATTAAAGCTTTACTAAGCTTAATAAATATTTTACTGCTATATAATAATTTAAAATAATTAATAATAGCTTATATATATAACAAAAAAACTAAAAAGCTTGCTAAACGTTTTTTTTTAGCTTTATTAGCAAATTTTAATAATATATTAAAATAGCCTATAAAATATAATAGCGTTTAACGCTTTAAAATATTTTAAAAAGTTAAATTTAAAAAAATAGCAGATTTAATATAAAATTTTCTGCTTTAAAAAGCTTTTAAAAAAAATCTACTGCTTAATAAGCTGCTAAAAATATATAGCAAACTTTTAAAACATAAGCTAATAAAATTTTATTAAGCTAGCTTTATATTAAAATATTATTTTAAAAAATTTTATATTATATAAATAATAATAATTTTAAAACTTAAAAAGCTTGCTAAAACAAAGCTTATTATAAATAGCTAGCGCTTAATTTTATTAATTAATATAATAAAAAAGGTTTTAAAAAAAAAATATATTTTAAAATTATAAAAGCAGCAAAACTTATAAGCTTTTTATTAAAAAGCTAAATAAATAATAAAAAATAAAGGTTTATTAATATAACTATTAAAATAGTTGCTAAAAAAGCTTATAAAATAATAAAATAAAAAAATATTATTATATTATTTTTGCTAAATATTTTTAAAGCTTTTAATATAATAAACTATAAGCGCTTAATATATATGCTATAAAAAAAAAGCTTTTTATTATAAATAGTTTTATAAATAAAAAACTTTATAATAAAATATATAATATTTTTTTAGTTTAATAAAAAATAAGCAGATTTAATTATATTATAAATAAAAGTGTTTTAAAGATTTTTTTTATTTTTATTATTATTTTTGCTATATATTTTAACGCTTTATAAAAAGCTTAGCATTTATTAAAAAATTATTATAATAAGCTTTGCTAATAATATTAATTTTATAATAATTAATTTAAACGTTAAAATAAATTATAAAATATTAAAAAACGCGTAAAATATTTATAAAAAATAAACTAAGCGTTATAATATAAAATTTATACTAAAAAAAAATAATTTAATATATTTTTTAATAGTAGCTATAAGCGCTATAAATTATATTAATTTATTAAAAGCTATTATTTAACTTATAAAAAATATAAAGTTTTTAAAAGCTTATTTTAAAAAATAGCTGCAATAAAAAATATATTTTATAATAATATATAATTATTAAGCTAAAAATTTTAATATAAAATATTAATATAGCAAAAGCTAAACAGGTTTATATAGCTATAATAAAAAATATATTAGCATATAAAGCTGCTATATAATATATGCTTGCTAAAAAAAACCGCTTTTAAAAAATTGCTTAAAAGCTTAAAAAAATTTAAAAAGCTTGCTTTTTTAAAATAATAAAAGCATATAAAGCTATATTAATAAAATATATAAAAATAAAATTAAAAGTTTTTTTTTTAAACTTATATTTTAATAATAAAGCTATAATATTTAAAAAATAATTAATATTATATTTTAAAGCTAAAATAATTAAAGCAACTTATAAAAAAATTGCTAATATAATATATATTAAAAAGCTATAAAAATAATACAGCTAAATATAAAAATAACTTAATAAACAGCTTAATATGCTATAAAAAATTTTTAGCTAATAAAACTGCTAAATTAACAGTAAAGCATTTAAAATAGCGCTATAAAATAAATAGCTTGCTAAATAAAAATAATTACGCCTGCTTAAACTAAACTATTTTATAGCTAAAATATTTTTTAGTAAAAAAATAATAAAATATTATAAAAAGCTTTTAAAATATAAAGCTTTAGTAATTTTTTAAATACGCACTAAAAAAATTAGCTTAAAAATATTTTTATATAAAAAAAAAGTTTTAAAATATTTTATGCTTTTATATAAATATACTGCTAGCAAAAAAATAGCAGCTTATATTATATTATATTATAAACTATTAATTAATAAAAAAAAAATTTTAAAAAATTAACTAGCTTTTATAACGCTAAAATTTTAAATAAACTTTGCAATAATAATAAATAACTTAAAAAGTGCTAAAATAATAGCCTATTAGCTTATTTAAACAAGCAGGCTTGCTATATATAATTTAGCAAAAAAAATAAAAAACACTTAAAAAAAACTATGCCAGCTTAAATAAGCTAGCAATTATAGCAGGCTTTTTAAAGTAAACTTTATAAAAGTCGCTTAATTTATAAATTATATTTAGCGTTTTAAAATAAACTAAAAGCTTTTTAAAAGCTTAAAAGCACGCTTTTAAAAAGCTTTTATTTTTTTTTTTTTTTTTTAATTTAACTAGGCAAAAGAATTTAATATATAAAAATAAGCTTTTTATAGCCGCTATAAAGCTTAATACGCAAGTATTTTATTTAACTAATAAAGCAAGCGCTTGGCCTGCTAGGCATAAGCTTTTTTAGCATAGTTTTTGCTTGCAAATATAAACAAATAAAATAGCCGCGCCGCTAGTATAGCTTAGCAGATTAATTTAATAATAATAATATATATTAACTTATAAACTTTATATAATATAATAATTATTTTCGCGCGATTTTAATTAATAATTATAAAACTTTAATATAAACTTATTACGCTAATAAATATAATAATATTTATAATAATATTATTTTATTTTATAACTATTATATAATTAATAGCTTTTTTAATAAAGTTTATTTTATATATATATATATTAATTATATATAATTTATTACGCGTATTATATTAATAATTATTTATTTATAAATATTTTATTTAAAATGTTTTTTTTATTTAATAAAAATAAAAATAAAAATATTAAAATAATTAAATAATAATAATAATAATAATAAAATTAAGCGGGCGTTTAAGTTATAGTTAAATAGCGCGCTTACGTTTTTAACTTTACGAAAATTTAATAGTTTTTTTTTTTTTTAGCTTTTTATATATATTAAAAAGTATAGTTAATTATAAGCCAAGGTTTTATATTAATATTTTTACTACGTTTTAACGGTAGTTAATTAATAAGCGGCTAGCTAACGGTTTATAAGCGCGCGCTTATAATAATATTTTAACTTTAACTTTAATTAAATAATATATTATATAAAAACTAGCCGGTTTATTTAAGTTAATACCGTTATTTTTTTTTTTTTTTGCTTTTATTTTTTATATTACTTTTTTTTTTACTTGTTTTTTTTTTGCTTTTTTTTAGCTTAGCGCTTTTTAATACCTTTTAATTTATTTTAGCTTATTTTTTATAATATTATTTTTATTATATTTTATTAGTTTATTTTTATTTTATATTAAGTTATTATATATTTTATATATAAAATATAATAAAAGCTTATATAAGCTTAAAAACTTTTAAAAAAATATAAGCAAAAGATTTTAAATTAATAAAAATATATAAACTTTATAAATAATTAATAATAAAATAAAATTATTAGTAAAATTAATAATATATTTTATATAAATAACTAAAGCGTTTTTAATTAATAATTTATATTATATTTAAAAAAAAAACTATATTATATAATTAATAAAAAATAATTTTATTTATTTTAATATATAAACTTTAGCTTTTTATATAAAAGTTTTAAGTTTTATTTATTTATTTTTTTAAGCTAATAACTTTATAGTTTTAATTATAATAATAAAATAACTTTGTTATATTTATTTTTAAAATAAAATAAAATATTATAATTTTAAAAAAACTTTTATATATAAAATTAAAAAAAAATATAATTTAAATAAAGTAATAAACTATTATATAATAATAAAAAACTAAAGCTATACTTTAAAAAAATAATATTATTTATTAAATATAATTTATTACGCGCGCGTTAAATTATATTATATTATATAATATAATTTAAAAACATGTTTTATTTTTAATATATAATAAAATATTTAATTTTATAATATTTTTTATAAGCTATTTAAATAATTTATATTTTAAATATAAATTTTATTTATATATAATATTTAAAATAAAATAAATTATTTTATTAACTAAATATAAAATATTTTTTAAAACTTAATAATTAAATAAAAAAAAATATTTAAAAAAACTATATAATTTATTATATAATAAAATATAATAAAGTGGTTTATTAATTTTTAAGCTAAAAGCTTAATATTATAAATAAAAAATAATTTTATATAATATTTTTAATTATTTTAATTAATTATATATATAAAAATATAATATTATAAATATATATTTTAATTAATATATAATTAATTAAACTTTTAAATATTATATTTATATAAATATATAAATAATAAAAAACCGATTTATTTTTAAATTAAAATATTAAAAGCTATTATTATTATTAATTAACTTATTATATTTTGTTTAAATAAAGCGGTTTTTTTATAAATAATTATTTATAAATAAAATTATATAAAAGCTAAATAAAAACTTTATATATTATATTTTTTTTAACTTAGCTGCTTTTTAATTATATATAAACTAGTTTTTATTAACTA
>MU380618.1:0-17422 GCA_022495085.1 Xylaria sp. FL1042
ATTTATTTTATATATTATAAGCTTATATTTATTTTATTATAAAATTATAATATAGCTTTTTTATTAACTGCTACTGCTTTTTTTTTTAATTATTAAACTTTTTAAATAGTTATAAACTGCTTATATTATTTTTTAAAATATATTATATAATATTTTATGCCTTTGTGTTAGCTAGTATTTATATTTATATATAATATTATATTTATTGCTTGTTAAGAGGGCATTTATTTTAAAAAAATAAAAGCCTTTTGTTTTTGCTTAATATTTTTAATATTTTATTTGTAACATTTTTTTTAGCTATTTTTTTATTTATTTTAAGTTTATAAATAATTGTTTTATTTGCTTAATAATATAATAATAAATTTATTTTTGCATTTATATTATAACTAAGCCTAGCATTTATAAAAGTTAAGGCTTTATATTTAGTATTATTTTTTAAAAGGGCTTTTTTTTATGTTTGTTTTATGCTTAAGCTTTTAGTTTATCGAGTATTTTAAGCGCTGCAAGCTATTTTAAATTATTATATATATGCTAAAACAAGCGGTTTTTTTTTTGTTTTTTATAAAATATTAGCGCTGCTTGCTTTTATTAAAATGCCTGCTTAACAGCTGTATTAATATTTATTTTCTAGTTGCTATATACTAAAGTTATTTAATTGTTATTAACTTTTATTTATTAAAAAAGCTTTAACAAGTTTTATTAGTCGATTTTTGCTGTTTAGTTTAATAGTAGCTTGCATAAATATATAATATAAAAAGAACATATATATATAAACTAAAAACTATTATTAAAAACTAGTTTATTTATATTTAGGTATTTTGCTAATTTAAAATATGTCTTTTTTAGGACTTATAAAAAAGTTTGCATAAAAGAAACATTTAAAACTATTTTTAGTTGAAATTTTAATAAATAAAAATTTATCGAAAGTTATTAAATAATAAGCTATAAATAGCTAAAAATATATTATTTAGCTGTTTTAGCTTTTTTTAATTTTGTTTATTGCGTAGTGCTATAATATTTTTATTACTTAAGACATAAATAAAGCATAGCATTAAATATAAACAATTTAATAAAAAAAGACAGCTTAGTGTTATTATTATTATATAAGTAAATAAAAAAGTATTTTTAATATTAATAAATAAATTAAGTGCTAAGCTAAAATAAGCTTAAAAAAATATATAATTATATATATAGTTTTTAAAAAGTCGGCAGACTAAACTATTTATAAATATTTATAATTAATAAAGCCTTTTAAATATTATTAAGTTTAAATAGTTATATTTTTTTTAGCTATTTTATAAGTCTTAGTTATTTTTATTAGATTATTTTTATTTTAATATAATACGCTGTTAATTAAATAAAATGCTAGTAATATAAAAAACTAAATATTTAAAAACAGTTATTATTATAACTAAACAAGTTTAGCTAAGCTATAGCATTAATAGTAGCAAATAAATAAAAGCAAATAATAATTTAGTTTTTTTTAGTTTATTTTTTTAAACATTTTTTTATATACGCTATTTTTTATTCTTTTTTTAATTAGCGTTTTATTTAATGCCTTATAATTTATTTTTAATTAATATTAATACCTTTTGTGATTATTATTGCGTTTTTGTCGAAAAGTTTGCTAGCAGTTTTATTTTTTTCTTAAACCTTTTTCTTTAGCAAATACTTTATATTTTAAATTTATGCCAACCTATAGACTTTATTGTCATCTACTAACAACTATTATATTTGTTAGCTATATCTTTTGTAAATAATTATTTTTAGTAATAAGTTTACTATTAGCTATAAGTTGCTTGGTAAACTATATAAATATTATTTTCTAGCCTAATAATAATTTATAACTTTTTCTACTAATAAAAAAATATTAAGCTATTTCGAAATTATATATTGCGTTTTTCTTTTTGCGGTTTATTAATAATAGTTATTATTAATTTAGTTAGCTTGTTTAGCCTTTTTTAAGAGAAATACTTTATATTTTTTTATTATTTAACCTAGCAGCTTTTATTTATACGCTTTTTAATCTTGTTCTTTTATTATCTTTTGCTTTTATATTTACTTACTGCTTTACCTGATTTTATATCTGCGCAATCTATGCGTTAAAGTTTCTTTACTTATTTTTAACCTTTTTATTGCATTATATTTTAGTATTTTATTTTATGCTTATATAAAATATTTTACCTTTTTTATATTATTATTATTAATATAGTTTATATTTTGCTGCGTAGGCTTAACTTAGCTTTATATTTTATAAGCAGGTAGTTATTATTTTATTTTTTTTATTAAAGGTTTATATTTTTTTCTTTTGCTTGTTGCTAATATTTTTATTATTATATAATACTACTTATTGCTTATAATTTACTATTATATAACTACTTTTACTATTTTACGTGGTTGCTAATATTTTTTAATTTAATAATATTATTAGCAAAGTTTAATATTAAAATATTTTATTATTAATATAAATGCAGCTTATTTTTATAATATTACTAGTATATATAAGATTATTTAATTTAGCTTTGTTTATTTATTATACTTTTATATATTATTGCTTTACTTTTTTATTGCTTAACCTATATAAATATAAGTCTTAGTGTTTGTTTTACACTAAATAAGTATAGCTTATATTATTTCTAGTCTTTAGTTTTAACAATATTATTATAAAACCTTTAGCTAAGTTAAACGTTGTTCTTTTAAGTAGTAAAAAAGTTAGTATTTAATAGCGTTAGATTTAGGTTTTATGTTATTAACTGCAATATTGCCTTTTTTTTAGCTTTTTTTTTTGTTTTTTTTTTATTTAATTTTTTTTATCTTATACTTAATACTCGACTTAATAAGAAAAAAAAATACTAAATATTTTAGCTGTTTCTATAAATTATACTTATTTTAGTTTAGCAATTTTTGAAAATTAATAAAATAGCTAAATCTTTTAGCGGTAATAATATGTCTAGTTCTTTTATATCTAAGGAGCGGCCGTCCGACCTAAAAAGTACTTGCTTAAGTGCGTCAGCTCTTAAAAATATATTTTCGCCATTGCTTATCTCTTTTATATAGTCTAAAAGTTTTAACTAATATGTTAAACAAAGAAAAATAAGCTAAAATTAATTAAGCTATTAAATCAGCTATAATATTTTAATAGAGAATTTTTAGCGAAAAACTATTATAAAATAAATGCTTAAAATATAATCAAGCAGTATTATTTATACTTTATATATATTAAAAGCTATTTTAGCGAAAGCAAAAATTTTAAATCTAATATATAATTAGTCTGTAAATTATTTTTTAAGCTATTATTATCGTTTAAATTTTTAAATAAAAAAGTCAAGTTTAATAGTTTACCGGGCTTATATTTAAGGATTATAATTTAGCTTATAAAATATATTTTTAAAACTAATCCTAAAAGCTATAATAATTAAATATATATTAAATCGATAAATTTTATTGTAATATCTAGATTTATATTTTATTATTAATATATCGATAGCAAAAATAAAATAAAATAATAAATTTAAAAATATTTTTTTTATTTTAAAAAAATAGTATAAAATATTAATTTTAAATTAATTAGCTTAAAAATAATTATTATTTAAAAAATAAAAAAAGTAACTTTTATTAATAAAAATAATATTAAAAAATAATTCCAAGGCCTTATATTAACAAAGTTATTAAAATTTACTTAAGTATTTTCGAAAAGAAATTAAAATAATGCTTATACTACTAGGTTATTAATTTTATATCTACTGGCCTTTTTGCTTTAAAATTAAAATAGCGTTAAGTTTATTTCTTTTAATATCTTTTATTAAAGTCTTTGCAAAAATAGCAACTATTTTAATGCTTGGTTTATTAAAAGTCTAAGTGTGTATATGCTTAACTATAGTATAATTTTAAGTCTTGCAGATAATAAAGCTATTAGCAGACTAATATTAAACCTTATAACCTTGTAAACGTTTTTTGTAAACGTAGATAAATATGCTGCTGTTATAGCATATTTATATAAAAATAAAGTGGATATGGCGCTTGCAGTTATTAATAATATAGCTAAAAAGGTATTTAGCGTTTATTTTATACCTTTTTCTAGCTTTATTAAAAATAATATTAAAAAATATTATTTATTTATGCTTAGAAATAATAAAATTATTTTTAAGCTTTTTAATAAAAGTATTACTTATATAGCGTTAATTTTAGGCTTATAAAAAATTAAACACTTTTATATATACTATAAATATATAAATTAACCGTTAAATATTTTAAAATTATACGGCTAGCTTTTTAAAATATGTAATATTATTAAAAAGGCAGATCTAGCTAAACTAAAATATTTAGCAGAAAGTATTATACTGTCTAGCGCTTTTAAAAAGCAGCTAGTTTTTTTTAAAGATTTAGTTTTACTGCTTAAGAAATTATAAAAAGTGCTTAATTTCTACCTCGAGCCTAATATATTATTATTTAAAAATAATAATAATAATTTTATTAAAAATAATATATTTTATAACTTAGCTATATAGCTAAAATAAAATAAAAAAGTTGTTTAAAAGCTAGTGCGATCTTTTGTAGAATATATTATAAAATTTTTTTAAAAAAGTAATAATAATACTAATTTTAACCTTTTAGGCAAAATATAAGCAAGATTGCTTATAAATCGTATATTTTAAGTTGAAAATATAAGTTTTATGCTTAAAAATCTAAATTCTGCAGATATATATTTTGTGTATAAAAGCTTTATTTAATGGTTAGCAAGCATTATTAACGACGTTATATTGGCTTTTAAAAAAGTCTTAATAAAAAAGATCGAGGTAGCTGCAAACCTATATTAACTTTTATTAAATGTGTTGGAAATCAAGACCGAAAATAGTATAAAGCTATATATAGAACGTTTTAATATTTTGCTTTTTGGCCTTAAAATAAGCTGCGCTATTTTTATAGCTAATATTTTTAAAAAACCTAAAGAAAATGCTTTTTCTTGCAGCTTAAGAAGGCTAACCAAGTTTGCGTAGCTAGCTTTAATTAACTTAAAAAGCTAAAATTATAATAATCTATTTTATAAGATTTATAATAAAAAGCTTTTTTAATATAGCTTTAAAACTATATTTTTAATAAAACTATTGATTTAAGCTATTACTAGATTTGCTAAGTTAATAAAAAAGTCTAGTTTTTTTAAAGATTATTTGTTTTAGCTTAATAACTTTTATATATAAAGTAAGAAAAATAAGCACAAGTTTAATAATATATATTAAGCGTTTTTTTAGTTAATAAAAGATAAAAGCTTTAAAAGGCCTGCGAATATTTATAATAACTTGGATAAAAACTAAAAAAAAGCAATATAAAAGCTTAAAAATATTTTATTTAAAATATATATTATTAATAAATATTAAGGTTGTAGTAAAACATACCTAGCCTTTATTATTATTATAACTATTTTAAAATATTATTTTAACTATTAAATAATATATATATTTTTTATTAATTTATTAATAAATATATTACTTAAAAAGTATAAAAACTTTTATAAGTTATATAGATTTTTTTTTACTAACATTTAATAAATATTTTATGTTTATAATGCTTTTTTAAAAGTTAAAAAAGGCTTAGCATTATTTATAAAAAATAAAAAGCTTAAGCCGCAAAATATAAATAAAGATTTTGTTATATAATTTTTTAATATAAAGTTATTATATAACTTTATTATAAAGCATAATTTGCGTTTTTATATAAAAAAAAACTTTTATTTATGTTTTTTTTATATTAATATTTTTAAATAATATTATATAAATCTAAAAGCTTATTTTTTTTTAAAGCGTGTTATAAATATAGTCTTTTAAAGTTATGTTTTAAACTTTATTTTTAATTAAAAAGCTAAGGCTAAGCTAAAAAGTATATATAAAAATGTTTTATTAGGTGCAAAGTTTATTTTTATTATTTTAACTGCACTTATTAAACAGCTGTTTATAAAGTTAGTATATTTTAATATAGTTATTATAAATAAATATGCTAAAACATTTAAAATAATAATAGTTAGCGTTATAAGCTTTTTAAACTTTATAGTAATAGTTTTGCTTAGAAATATTAAGTAATTATAGCTAATAAACTATTTTCTTTATAAGTCCTTACTTTTATTTTAAGCATAAATCTAATTCTTACTATTATATTATATTATAAATAATAATAAAATTAATAATAAACTTTAAATATATTATTGCTAATATAAAAGACTAGAAGAAATAATTAATAATATTTTATATAATAGCAATATAACTTTTTAAAACGTAAAGGCCGGACTATAAGTTAGTATTATTTAAAAACTAATATAAACAGCTATTAGTACTTTAAATAATATATTAAAAAGTTAATATTTTATTAATATTAAAAATATTATGTTTATAAAAGTTAAAACCTTATATATTTTTAAAGCTTATTTTTAAGCTGCTTTTAAAACTATTAAAAACTTTTTGTTTTTTAATAAATTTATAAAAAATAAAAGCAAACCTGGGATAATATTGCTAGTCTTATATTATATAGCATTTATAAGTGATCTTATAAGTTACCTAGATATAAAGCTAAAAAGTAATAATAAGGCAAAGGCCAAGGTATTAGTTATAACAATTAATTTTTGCTAAGGCTAAAAAGCTATAGTAGTCTTAGTGTTTATCTCCTGCATAAACAAAATTAAATTTACCGGCGACTTTAATTATAAAACCGTAGCGTTTATAAAATCTAAATATGCTAAAGTTTTATTTTAAAATCTTAAAATATTTAGCAAAAGTGCTAAAAATCCGCATGTTAATTCACAAACAAGATTTTTATATCGTGTAAATAATTACTTTTAAAAAAAACCAGGAGCTAGAATACCTTAAAATCTTTATTATTTTATTTATTATTAATTCTATAAAACACTAAAAAAATACAATATAAGAGATAAAAAAAAAAAACTTATTTTAATATGCAAAAAATATAATAAAAGCAAATATTTAAAATAAGCTTGCTTTAAAACTATTTGCAAGATTTACTGCAGTATATATATAGCAAGCAAATATAAGCAAAAAAATTAAAATCGACGTTGCTTTTTATATAAAAAGCTTGGGTATATAAAAGCCGACTATAAAATATAAAATAAAAAAACTTGTTATTTCTGCGAAAAGCCTAGGCATATTAAAGCTAACTATAAAAAGCTAAATATATAAAATATTAAAACCGTAAATATAATTTGCTATAACTGCAAAGCCAAGAGCTATGTTAAAGCAAACTATTTTATGCTATAAGTTATATTTTATTAGCGTTGCTATAGCTAGAGTTATAAAGCTGCAAATTATTTAACGCAATTATATTAAAAGTATAATAAAAATAGTTATATAAAAAATGCATGCTTAAATTATATAAATATAATTAAGTATAATAAAAAATTTAATAATTTTAAAACTATAGTGCAAAAATTTAAACTTAATAAAAGCTAAAAAAAAAAATTGCAGCAGCGTAAAAATATAAAGAATTATATAAAAGCTTTAGCAAAACTATATATTATTAATATATTAATATAGCAAAATTTTGCTAAAACTACTAAATAAAAAGAATTTAACGCTTAAGCTAATATATTTAGTTTTAGCGCAACTAGCAGATAAAAATATAACTTAGCAAATAATATATAATAATAACACAGCAGTAAAAAGTATAATATTTTATAGTTATATCTAGCCGTAAATATTTATTTTAGCTAATATTAACAAAAAAATTATTTTTTATTTAGCTGTAAAAGGCTTTAATTATTTATATATAAAGCATAATATTAATTAGTTACTTAAATATATATAATATACTTATATAAATTTTCGATAGCTTAATTAAATTATATTATTATTAATTATTAAGCCTTTTAATAAGTTATATAAATGATTTATTTTTATAGTGTAGCTAATAAAAATTAAACCTATCTTTTAAGACTTACTATTGTGTTTTTTATAAAATAATTAATTAATTTAAATTATAAAATAAGTATAAGAAAGTATTAATTACTTTTTATTATTTTAATAATATTAATACTATTTTTAAAGCTAATAAATTTAAAGCTTTTTTTTTAGCAAATTTTAAATATGCTTAGCTTATAATTTAAGGTTTTGCTTATATTATAAAAGGTAGCAGCTATTATTAAATTATAGTGTAACTACTTATATCGATAGCTTGCTTTTGTTCTTATTAAATATATTTATTATCTTTTATTTTTGCTTGCTTGGCCTAACCTGCTGCGTTTTTTTCTGCGAAATAATAGCATTGCTAATATTATATGCTTTATAAAACGCTAACGGATAAATAAGCTGTTAAGGTCTAATATTTTGTTTTTAAAACAGCAACGCTAGCTAAATATTTTAAGTTATAAATATATCTTTATATAAAGTATGCTATTAAATAGCTTTTCGCTTAAGATTTATAACCTTGAGATATTTAGCTTTAAAATTATTAAATTTTTTGTAACTAAAGAGATTAAGCGCAGGTTTTATAAAAAAAACAATCGATTAGATTAGTTTATTAAATTATAAATAATAGCTGGTATTTTTATATTAATTAATTATTTAGCTTACTGTTAACTTAATAAATCGCTTATTTTATTTAAAAATATTAATTTTTTATTATTAATAATATATAAAACTGCCGACAGCTTATTTAAAGCTTGATTTTTATTTATTTTTTTATAATTGTTTTTATTACTGCTTTTTTTTTTAATGTTATTACTTTTTATAATAATACTTATAATTTTACTGTTTATTAGAAGAGAATTTAAAAATAATAACTATAAAAAATTATTTACTATAATATCTGCTGCTGTTTATAAGAAATATAACTAAAAATATATCTAAAGAAAGATTTTTTTATTACTGCTTTATATTAATTTGCTGCTAATAAAAGCAAATATTACTGCTTTTAATATAAAACTCTTATATATTTTTTATTTAAAAATTTAAATTATATTAATATAAAAATTATAGCTTAAATTTTTAAGTTGTTATTTAATTTTATAAATTTTATAGCTAATATTAATTAATTATTAAATAAATATTTTTAACGTTGCTTAAAAAACTTTTTAAGCTTTTATTTATTTTTTATTTTTAATACTTTATATTTAGATTTATATTAATTATATAATTTTTTATTTATATTAAATTAGCTTATTAGCTTTAGATTTTATTTTTATATTATTTTTTAATTTTAACTAATATTTTAATATAGTTTTTTTATATAATGTCTAGCTTTTAACTTTTTAGCTTAAATACTTTACACAATTAAAACTTTTAAAAAATATTTAAAATAAATCTAGATAAAGCATTAGATAAACTTTATAGGTTGACTAGTAGATTTTATGCTAGCTTTTACGCTGGCTTTCGCATAAGCTTGTCTTTTAGGGCACCTGCTAGTAGCAAAACTAGTAGTTTTGCAGCCAAGCTTTTTGGCTATATTAAGGTTATTTATCTTAAAGTAAATAGTATAGCCTACGCAGTCACATAGCTAGTAGGTAAAAAGAGGCCAGTAGCTATAAAATATATTAGTTAATATAGCTTTTATTTCTTTTAACTAATAGTTAAAAAGAATAGCTTATATATATAAACTTAACTTAATAAGTATATACTAAAGTATTATTTATTTATTTAATAAGCTATAACCTTGCGCAAAAAAAGCTACTTTGCCCGGTTAAAATTATTAATAAATATGTTAGCTTGCCTGCTAATATATACTTAGAGATAAGCTTGCAATATAATAACTAACTATATTTAAATTTTAATAATAATAATATTATATTTACTATTATTATTACTTTGCTAACTATTAAAGCCTTAAAACCTTTTTTTAAATCTTTCTTTTAAAAATATTTAAGCTTAGCTATAAAAATATATTCTTTTTCTTTTATATTATTATAACAAAAATGCTAAAGCAAAGTAAAAAAAAAAGTTCTTTTTAAAAAGTAGCTAACTATTTAATGGCTAAATAAAAAATAAAAAACATAAAAAAAATAGTTATATATATAAAGTTTATCTTATATAATTTTAGATCTTATTTTAGCGCTAAGCTATATAAATATAATTTAGCTGCGTTATAAAATATTAGCTAAGCTGTTTTTAAATTAATAAATATATTAAAGTATATTATATTCCCATTTATTAAAAACTGCCCGCTTTTTTTACTACTTATTAAACATTTAAAAAAATTATAACTAAAGAACCTAGCATAACTAGAGATAGCAATAATATTAAATTTATTATTATCGCCGGATTAGCAGTAAACAGGTAATTAATGGTAATAATAATATATTAACTATAAATGCTGTTAATAAATTAATCACGCTAATTAAATAAATAGGCTTTTTAAATTGCAAAAGCGACTTATGTATATATAAATATCTAGTAGCAAAGTCCGATTATTTAAATTATTAAAGTTAAAGTTATTATTTTATCGCAGGTTTGTTTTAAAGAAATTTTATTTTTTAGTTTTCGGGAAGAAAAGAGAAAAGAAAAACTAAGTTTTAAAATAGCTAACTTCTTATCTGCTTTTTTTTCTTTTATTTATTAGTCTACTGTTTTTAATATTATAGTCTTTTTAATATTAAATCAACAATCTTAATCGTTTAAATATTTTAATCTGCCCGGTTTTATTTATTTAATCTTTTTATATTTATTTATTGCGACCTTAATTATTTTATCTCGGCGTAATAAAATATGTTTTTTATGCTTTTTTTTAAAATATATTAATAATATTAAGTGCTAAAATAAGTTTGCTCTAGTTTTTATCTATAAATAGTTTACGTTAATATTAGCTAAAATCTTATTAATTAGCAAGTTTTAAACTTTTTTTTAATTATATTAACTATATATATAAATATCTTTAATTTTATAATTTGCTTTTACTGTCTAGAATAGCAATATATATATAATAATACAAGCCTTAAAATATAAAAATATTAAAAGTATAAAAAGCTAACTAAATATTTAAATTTTTAAATGCTTTTTTAATTAAAAGAAAAAACTTAATAAAGCAGCTATTATATAAAATATTTTTATACTTTTTAAAACATACTTTTATTTCTGCTGCTATTATATATAGCAGCAGTTATAACTTATATTTTTTAATAACTATCTTTTATATCTAGCTTTACTTAAGCAATAACTTTTATTACCTAGTAGCAACCTTTTTTAATAACTTATGCTTTATTAATAACTATTATACCTTTTATATAAAGCATAAATAATTTTATTTAGCTATAACCTATTATTTCTTTTTTTTTTTTTGTAGATTATTTATTTATTATGTTTAAAATTTTATAATAATAACAAGCTAAACCGTTAGCTTTAATAAAACAAGCAAATATATTATTTAAAATAATAAAGCGCACGCTGACTTTATATTTGCAGCTTTTAATATAGTTTAACCTATTAAATTATAATAAAATAAAATTATAGCTTAGCTTATATAACAAGGTTATATATATATTAAAAATAGTGCTTTATAAGTATTTTAACTTATTATTATAAATTATTAAGGCTTATTATGTATGCTATTTAGTCTTTATATGTGCTGTTTTATTATTTTGCTGTTTTAGCATTAATATTTTTTTGTTTTTTTTATTTAATGTTTATTTATTTATTTTTTATTTTTAATAAAAAACACTTCGAGAGATTAAAAGAAAAATAAAGCAACGTAAACAAGACGTTTAATATATTTTGTATGCTTAAAACACTTAAAAAGACTTATAATTAGCCAAGTAAAACCTTTATATATAAAAATAAAAAGCGCAAAGCAACTTAAGTAAAGAAAAATAAAAACAAAAACCAGCTTGCGTCTAAAAAAATTAAACAGAAATAAATATATTATATTTGCTAAGATACTCCTTTGTTATTTTTTATACTAGCCGCTTATTTTTTTTATAAAAACGTTAACTTAGATTTAATTTAAAATTTTATTATAAACTTAATAGACTAGCTTAAATATAAAAAGGTTTAATTATGCTAATAATTTTATTTTTTAATTATATTTATATTTTAATACTGTAATATTTAGAGACTAGTTTAAAAAAGGTTAATTTATACCTATATTATTAAATATATTTATTAAAAAAAAGAGCAAAAGAATAAATAAATAATAATAAATAATAAATAATAAACATTTAAAGCGTATAGTTATTATTTAATAGTTAGTAATAAAAGCCTAGTTATAAAACTATTTTTTATGCTAGTTAAATTAAGTTTTGCGTTAATATATAATAAAGTTAGCATTAGCTTATTTATTTTATAAAATAAAAAGAGCTGGTTTATTACTTTATATTAGCAAAATATTATATTTTAAGCCGATAAAGTTAATAAAAATATTTTAATAACTATACTTTAAACAATCTAGCTTAATATAGCTTAGTAGCTAGAGTTATTAAAACCTTGCAAGTTAATACTTATTAATCTTTACTGCGGCGCTTATATATTGCTACTTTTTATTGCATATATTTTTTTACTTTTTAATTTTATATTTTTTTTTACTTTATAAATTTTTTAAAAGACAAACAAAAAAGCTAACAAAACAATAGCATAATATAATATTGCTATATAATTACTTTTTAGTATTATTATATATTATATAATAGCTAACTATAAAGCTAAGCAAAATAACTTAATAATAAATTATTATACTAAGATTGTATTAGCTTCTTATAATTCAAAAAATAATTATAGCCTGCTAAAAATTAGCCGATTTTAATATATAATGTTCTTAACTACTTAAAATCTTTTCTTTTAGCGTTAAACTAATATATTAAAAATTAAAATAGCTTTAAATATTTTTTACCTAAAAGCTTTTAAAATATAACTTTATATTTATAATATAAAAAGATGTAGTTATATAAAATACTGTTGTTTTTTTTAAAGCTTAGTATAAATAGCACCCCTATAACCTTATGCTAAAAATAATAACGTAAATTTATAATTTGCTTTAGTGCTAACACCTGTAGTTTTTTAAATAGTTTATTGCTGCTAAAAAAATTTAAATATTTAAATATAACTATATTTGCTAGGTTAGTCTATCTTTAAGTCTTAGATTAGTATATCTTTTTAGCGCGCTTTATTAATAATAATTATATATAAACGCGATTTAACTATCTTTTAACTTTTTGCATAAACTATAAATTGCAAGTTTGTTTTTATTATTAAATTATTTTATTTAGTATTATATAGTCCACTTTTTTTTTAAAGATTTCTTATATATTTGTTTAAATAAACATATAAGATTTATTAACTTTTAATTAAGCGATATAGTTTATATATAGCTAGATATAGGTTTTATTCTTTTATTACTTTGCTTTGCTATTTATATAATAATATTAGTTACTTTAGGTTTAATAGTATATTTTTATAAAAATTTACTAATACTTTTTATAAGTTTTAATTTAAAAAGGCTAGCTATATAAAAGATTAACTAGTTTTTGCTGCAGTTATTGCGAACTTTAAGCATATTAATATATAATGCTATAAGACGCTTTAATTATAATTTATATAAAAGCAGTTATTATCGGTAGATTTTATTTTTTTATAATAATATAAACGTTATTATTATAATCGATACTTTTATTGCGCAAAATATATGCTTATTATTATACCTGTTTACTGTTTGTCTTATTTTTACGAGTAATAAGTTTGGCCGCGTTTAAATTGCTTAAACCATAAGTTTTTATAAACGTTAAAGCTGCGCCTTTTTTTTATACACAGGCTGCAAAGTTCTGCTTTAAATTAATGCTTTAAAACAATTTTTATTATATTAAATAATTTATTTTACTCTTTAGGTAAAAAAAAAATATGATTATAAAATAAATCATTTTTTTATTACTAAAATCTATGGAATAAAAAAGTATATAGCCGAAAATATTATTAAATAATAAAACCGTTAAATAAATTAATGTTTTTTTACGCATATTATAAAACAATAATAACTTGGGTCTCTTTTTAACTAGTTGCTATTATTTAAACAGCGTTCTTTTTATTGCTTTTTTATCTTTTTATATTTTATTATCTATTATATATATAATTATATCTAGAATAAAAAAGATTAATCGCTATATTACTTATAAACCTAAATAAATAGTTTAGTTTAAAGACTTATAAAATATAAATTAAGTTTATATTTAAAGGTTTTTTGCTTTAGCAGATAAACTTTTAATTTAAATCTAATAATAGGCCTTTTTTTGTTTTTTTATTATTTAAGCTATAGATTTTTTATTTTATAGCAAAATAAAAAGCTGCTGCTAACGCGTATAATATAATAGTTTTATATACTACTTTTAATAAAATAAATAGCAAATAAGCACTAAAATAACTTTTAGTTTAAAATAGCACTATTTATTTGCAAAAGATAGCTACTAATCTATTTTATATCTTTATTTATATATATAATAATTTATAATACTATATTTATACCTTTAGCTAGTAATTATTTAAGTATATTTTATAGTTTAGTTTTTGCTTATATTTAAAAGTAAACGTCACCAGCTAGCGCAGAGCTTATGCAAGCTTATAACTATAACAAGAAAAATTAAGCTAAAAAAAGTAAAATAAAAAAAAGATACTACGCTTTACTTGTGTTTTATTAATAACTATATTATATTATATATAAAAAAAAATAAAAATAAGCTTATTTAAAAAGGCTTAAACTTAGGTATTAAAATACCGCAAATTAGCTATTTTGCTTAATTTTATATTATTATAATATATTTTTAACTTGATTTATTGCTGCATATATTTAAAATAAGTTAATTAAGTAAAAGTATTTAAAATTTTTTTTTTATTTTATCTTGATAAAATAATAATATAGCTTTAATAATATATAAAAATAATTATTTAAAAGCTTAATATAGCTACTAGTTTTTAAAAATATAAAAGCATATAATATAAACAAATACCTTTTTAAATCTTTAACTTGTTTATTAGCATAATATTTTATATAAGCTTTATATTATTTAATATAGCAGCATATTTAATAAGCTCGCATTTATATATTAAATATTTTTAATACTGTTTATAATTTATTAGAATTTTTAAATAAGTTAATGTGTGCATCTTGGCAATATATAATAATTTTTTTTGCCGGATTTTATATAGATTATAATAAATATAATTCTAGCGTAAAAACTTAACTTATACAATGTATATAATAAAATACTTAAAGTTTTACTGCTTTTATAAAAGCTAGTTCTATTAAGATTATATAGTTAGCTTTAATAAAGTTATACCTTTTATTAAACACTCCGACAGTAATAATTATAATAATTAAGTTCTGCGCGCTTTTAAAATTATTTTTAGCTATATATTAGCTAAAAGTTTTATATATAACCTTTTGTTTGTTTATATTATTTATAGCAAAAATAAGCATTTAGTATATATTTAATACTTATTTATATAATACTAATATAATAAAGTAAGCTATTATTAAGCTTGTTATAAATATAATTATTTTTTTAAAAAATTATTATTTTTTTTCTGCGTTTTTATAAAAAATAAAATTATTTTTTATAGATTTTATTTTTATAATTATAAAAGCTATTTTTTTATTTAATCTTGCTATAGTATTAATATAAAGCTAAAACAAGCTTTATTTAATTATTTTTTTAGATATTATAAAAAATACCGGATAAATTTTATTATATTAATACTTTAATCTTATTAATAAGTCTATATTTATTAAAATAGCTAGCTTAAAAAATATTGCGCATAAAATTAGTTTATAAAATAAATTTTGCTGAACGTATACTTTTTTAGCTGTTAATAAATATAACGCTAAAGTTAAATAGTTGCTCTGTTAAAAAAAATTATAGTTTTATTATATAGCTTGCAAGCAAAATATTTTTTCTGCTATATTTTGCTGCAATAAATATATTAATATCTAAATATATTTAGTATAATTATTAAAAAGCTTAAAAAAATTATAAACGTTTTTATTTATTAGCAGTAAATTAATAATATAATATTTAAAAAATTTAAAGTATAAATTTTATTAAATAAATAATTTATTTAAATATCTTTAGCATAAGTTAAAGCATTTTTTATAAAATATAATATAATCTTTTTATGTTTATTTATAAAAAAACTTTAACTTAGCGCTTTATTATAATAACTATTTGCTGCTTTTAATTTATTTATTAAAGTCTTTTTTAAAATATAATCGCTAATAAAATAACTAATCTTAAAACTTAATATAGCTAAAAATATTTATAAAAGGACTAAAAGCAAATACTTTATGTTTAATAAGCGTTTTTAATATATTAATAAAATATATCGGACGTTATACGCGCCTAATTAAATTATTTTTAATAGCTGTTTATATTTAGTTATTAAGATTTACGCATAAATGCGCTTTATTTAACATAATAATACTAGGTTTAATTTAAAACAATACCTTTAAAGTTTTATTAATAAAAACTAATAATTGCTTTAAATAAACACTAATTTTAAATAATAACTAAAATATAAATATTATTATAATAATATAATTTTATTTTAAGTTTTTATTATAATTTAAATCGTCGCTTATATAATCGTTAAATTTTTTATTTATTAATTTTAATAGCGTTACATAATAAACGCTATTTATTTTATTTTTTGCTAATATTTTTTTTATATAAACCAACTAAACTTAAATAAAGCAGCTATTTTTTAATTTAAATTAAAAATAAATATATTTTCTTAATTTTATAATCTAATATTTTTAAAATATAAATAATATTATAATAACTAAAAGTTCTTTTAATACTAGATTATTATAACGCTTTTTATATATTAGCTTAGCTATAAATAGTTTTTATATATAAAAATATATAAATTTTTTTATATAAGTTCTGCTTAAATATTTAATTTAATTATTTTATTTTACTGCATAAGTCTTAGCTAAAAAATATTTATTTTTACCTTTATTTTTATTAAAACAAACAGCAAATATTATATTATATATATAAAATATTAATATAACTACTATAAACGCCTTAAATATTTTACTATTTTTTATACTATTAGCTAAAAATATAGCGTAAGTTTTATAAACTAGTGCTATAAAAATTAGCTTAAATATTATAAATAACTAATAAGGCTTTAGCTTTATTTTAAAAGCTTTATATTAATATAAATATATAAGATTATTTTTGTTTATATTAAAAATAAAATAGTTAAAAAACGCGCATGTTTATTTTTAAATAATCTTATAAACGCTAGAGCTAACTTTAACAAATATATTTAATATATTTTTATTTTTATTTTCTTTATTATTTTATGCAGCTATAGTTAAATCTCTACTATTATTAGACAAAACAATAATATTATTAAATATTATTATAGCTTTATTTTTATTAAATATATTATTATTATTAAATAAAACAATAATATTATTAAATATTATTATAGCTTTATTTTTATTAAAT